>JAUOZQ010000248.1:0-62684 GCA_030710315.1 Anomotaenia brevis
TAAATGACGTATACGGGGTGAGTTTTAACAGATCAACCACGAAAACCACAATTTATTCAAACGCGAATTATACTACTTTTACATTTTAAGTAGAACTGCATGCATTTAATTCAGTTAAGGGGCAGAGGGCGTAAACAAAACTGAATAATATTATCTACCAGAATGATGGCAATCGGAAAGGAAATAACGTGGCGAATGGAAATTTACTTTAACTAATTTCTTCTTAGATCTCAAGTGACTTTATTCTTGTTTTGTGGGGTCGTGCTATAATGTCCAGTCGAAAATTTTTTTTTCGAATCATTTGAGTGCTGACATTTTTTCTGAAAAAATTCTTTTAATAGAACTAGGTGTTTTCAGTAAAAGCAAAGACTTTATTTGGTTGAAGACCTAATGAATGATTTAATGAACATTGCTAATATTATTTCCTTCATTTCATGTCATTGAATATTTATATTGATTTAATTCAGGAAACTCGAAAATGCGGATTTTAGCAATATATTTATTGATCTATTGCAACATTAAGTGTCTCAAGGGATTATTGGGTACATCCATGATTCGTGGGTTGTAATAGAAAGAGTTATAATTCAATGGATTTTCAAACAAAATTGACCAGTTTATACTCATCCAGATTTAATACATTACAAGCAGTAAATATGTATTGACGGAGTGGTAGAGGTATCATTTAGGCAATCTCTTCAAGTGTAGCCGAATACGTGTGCAATTACATCTTTTAAAGAGCTAAGCGGAAGAAATTTTTAAGTTTTTTAACTTAACTGTGTTGGAATTTACCTTGATCTGCTCTTCAGGGGTGGCGGTGGATATTTTTACTTTCAAATGGATAACTTAAGAGATGTGAAGGAACACTAAATTTGAATAATGCAAACTGGCTATTTGAATGTGTCAATATTTCATGAATATAGAACAAAGTCAATGTAAATTTATAAATAAATCTGCTCATAAAAGCTGTTGAAAACCTGTTCTATCCTTATAGATGCCTAAAATGAATCTTGCGTACTTCTTTGTTAGCAGGGTTATAGCCAAGCGATTTTGATCCTTTTAATGCATATTGGACTAAAAATAATGATGTTTAGAGCCAAAATGTGTAAGTTTTGAATATATTTTAGTTAAATCAACAACCTTATCATAACCACAATAGTCGAACTGGTGTCTTCCAACTAGTATCGCAAAAGCAAATCATTTTGAAGTCAGCGTATTTATATTTTCTAAAGATGTATAGCTCAGTGGAAAGGACACATTTGGGTTCTCTCCAAGATGTTTTAACTGCTCGATATGACATAGCTTTACTATCAGATGTAGAAGGGTAGACATGCGCACCAGAACGCCTATTACAAGCCTGGCCCCATGTTTTATAGAGAAGAAAGGAACACGACTCAAAATTTGATTGGCGGCAGGGCAGTCTAGTAATTGGGTTTGGGCAGTCTTAGTGCGGGTTTGAGTACGTCATATTTATTAGGCTGTTGAGAAAGCCTTAACCTCTGTTGGCGTGAAAAGAAACGCTCAATAAACAATTAGTGTTCAAAGTCGGCCTGTCGGGAAGTGGAGGCTAGGGTTCCTCCGAAAAATTTGCAAGAGAGTAAGGTTGAGGATAGAGTAACTTGCGAAGAGGGTGTACTTATGGAGTGGTTGTGTTGTCAGAGAGGGCATAAGAAATGTCCGGTGTGCTTCTTGTCTTTACTGGATTTGGGTTATGCTTCCATTCACCAAACCAGATTACTTTAGTCCAGTGAATTCAAAGTAACCATGCATACGATTTCAAGGAAATAACTGAAAACTATCAAGGATTCATCTTCATGTCGTGGTTTTCATTGCCCTATATTTCCTTCTCTGCTTTGCATTAAAAGCTGGGTATACAAGCTTTTGCATGGGTTTCGTAGAATGGAAAAGCGTCATAAATATTCAAAATAAGTAATTACAATCCATGAAATCTGCTGATATATAAGATGTCAAATATTGGTATAGGCTCTGTTCACAACCAGAAGAGTTTCAAAAATGGTAAAAAAATACAAAAGAACAACAAATGAAAATAAAATAAAATCTTGTTAGACGTGTTCTGTTGAACCCTTCACCGGATAATAGCATTTTGTAATATACTGATTGCGGCGTTGCACTTGGTGTTATCAACCATTGGTAAATTTCGAATTAGACGTTTTCAACGTCAGTGCGTTAAGGTGACAAGGACGATGATTCAAGAGTTGCGACATTCTTCTCACTGCACTGTGAGACGAAGGCTGATCCACAACTCAAGCAGCATTGAATTAATAAGTGCTACGTGTATTGAAATGTTATAGGTTATGGGGAATGGCCCGACTGAACAAGAAGCAGTCTCCTTTGTCACTAGTTCAAAAACGCGCGTGCAACAAATTTTGATTACGAGTATAACTGAGGGCGACCGATTGCGAATACATTGCCATTTTGTGGAGATTCCGATACCACCTCTTTTCAACTAAATATTCATCAAGTTATGTGCTTTATAAAGCGTCAAAAATAATTCCTTAATGCGCGACCGTTGCCGAAAATCCTGTTATCTCTTTAAATTAGACAGTTATGATACAGGTCTGCTCGTTTTTTCTTAACAAGGAAAGTAGGTAGTTCAGAATCTTTGTTATTTAAGTTAAGTGAACATTGTAAAAGTCCACAGAAGCGATTTTAACATCTAGAGAAATACATTTTAACTAATTTATTTGAAACCTTATGTAAATGCGTAAGTAAATATTGTCCTATGGAGGAATACCAATCAGTTTTTACATTGAATCTTCATATATAAATACCAAAAATTGAAGTTAACCTAACAAATTTTAATCTGAATTTATCAAAGCTTTGATTTATGTAAATAAAAGGAACAATTTAGTTGTAATCAGGTTGAACATCTGAGCGTGCCTAATTTACCGGTTTTCATGAGCCTGGTAAGGCGAATTAATTTTTCCGGGTAAAAGTACTTCTTTTTGCAATCTTCATATATGACAGATTATTACGAATGCTTCTTATTTTTCATTTATTATTTACTGTTTATCATCCTACATATTTTCTCAAAATTTAAATTTCTGTGAGGCAGAAAAGGGAGTTAGGGTGACAAATTTTGACTATAAGTTAAAATTAATTCAAATGGAGATTTAGCAAAAGCAATCGTAAAATTAGATTCCGTTTCGGAAAAAAGGTAAAATGGAATTAAAGTTCAGATTTTTGAACATTTTCTAAATAACCGGTTTCTGATATGGAAGGTCAAAAGGCACTTCTGAATGCACATCCATCATGAGCAAGCACGTTGCAGGCAAAATGCCAGATTAAATGGTGATTTATATTATAAATGATCATATATTGTTGATATGTGTGTACTTATTTATTTGCGATAAATTCTATTGAATTATGTTCGCAGGGTCTCAGAAGTTGCACATCTTTTTTAAGGTTCGTCAACACCTGATAAATCCTCTTAGAATGTGAGATGCACCCACTGCCAATTCAGCATTATTTACGTATTCCTGAAGTTTACTTTACATCACTACCTGCAACCAATTCATTAGATTCTGCCAACCAAAATGAAACAATGCATGTTACAACATTCTGCCATTTCAGTAAGGAAAACTACCCGATATAAATATTTTTTTAGTAGTTTTCATAATTTTGGACATGTAAAATGTCCGATTCGACTAACCTGAATTCATACCGCAGAAATACTAGGATGTATTCCCGTGAAAAGCAGGGACTATAATATTTGTCAAGTGAAACTGATAGGAAAAGTGAAATTTATCACTAATCTAAGGAATTCAATATCAAATTGAATTGCAACAAATTTCAATATCGAAAAGGAGGAAGAAACCACTTCAGGTGTTGTATTTCTATATAATTTTAGATGTTTGTATACTGTTCTTTTTATTCACTAGACTAATTCCGTCGTCCGGGCTACGCCGGATTAGCGAAAGGAGTCACCTCGCATGTCCGATCTGCATGAACTATGAGTATTTTAGCACTAATCACCGTGTTTCTCACAACCGATATGTGCCATGTTGTTGATGACGTTAAGCCGAAAGCCTATTCCTATATATTGTTTGGAGTAAATTTTGAAAATCCGTAACGCTCCTGTAAAACTAATTATCAAAAGAGCACCTTACGATTTACCTGATGAACGGCAGATTTGTTATTACTACGTAATATCGTCAGCATTTATGAATGTGTCTTTAACTGCCTTGTTGTGCTTAGTTTTTTTCCTTTTGAACTAATATTCTGCAGATTTAATAGGATTTATAATGATATAAATTGCTTAAAATGATTTTTAGCGCTAGAGTTAAATAGATTTATCTAATGTAAGCAAAAAATGCACAATATTGGGAAGGCTAAATACACTTTAATTATATTTACTTATACTTTTTTTTAAATTTAACTTATTTTCGAAAAAGAAATCTTGGAGTCATGGCAGCTATGACATATTTGACATCACAAATTCGGCGATTATGCGTCCGTCTCAAAAATGACTATACATGTGTGAAGTAACTTGATAACCATTGAGAAATATCATCGAGAAGCATCCCTATGAGGGTTATTGTAAGTTGTGACATGAATTGATGTACATTTTTCAGACCGTAGACTCCAATATAATATTCAAATTGGCCTTTGCTCTTAGAGAGATAATGAGGCCTGCGCAGGCGTTTGATCTAGATACTATCATGGGAAAGTTAAAATACTTTAAATCAATAACGTTCACTACATTTTTAAGCATTTGTTAATGAGCATTAAACAAATTTAACTGTTGAAGCATTTTCAGAAAAGTATTCCGTGGGAAATTTAGTGTTTAAACAAAACTAAACAAATTGCAAACACACGTTTGCTACCAGGATTTTCCGATTCTGCATGTCCTCAAGTAGATTTCGATTTGCACTAATCTGAGTTCGATTAAGATAGTACTATTTGATTAAAAAATATTTAAATACTTAATAGCTTGTTTCTAGAACACGCAATAGAGAAAAGGTGGGGGAAGCCACGTCAAGTAGTGTTACTCTACTAGTTTACTTTGAGATGTCTGCACTTACAGTGGATAATCAGATTATCCACTTGAGGGGTTCCGCCACCCAGGTTATGTTCGTCTATTGAAAAAATTCACCTCGCCATGTCCAGCCTGTACGCACTATTTGCAATGAAGCACTCGATTTCTCATATATCCGAGAGACGTAACGTTGCTAATGAAGTAACTACGAGACCTCACTAAATTCCAACTGGTAATAAACATATATCAATGGTGTTTTTGGTAAAGTAGTAAGCTGATGAGCTTTTTAAAGTATTCTTTTTGGCTGAATCTCGTCAGCATTTTTCAATTTTAATACTAAAAGCAGTAATTTCGCTACATATAGTCAGCTTTTTGGATTGAAATTCTGTCCATTTAGTAGGCGTTCTGATTATGCAAAACACACAAGATTGCATACCAAATAAATTTAAAAGAATTCAATTTTTACCGTTATTGGAATACAATTTGCTAAAATAACTTATGGAGTTCCACGTTGTTTTTAAATTGAACGCATTTTGGTCAGATGTTTTGAGTAATATTACACACAATTGTTTTGAACAAATATAGGCAGAGAAAAGCTTATTCGAGCTCTAGGAAATTCAACAGTCTTTTATAAACATTCGCTTTTATCCTAACACGTTCTGTAATTTTGGTAGAAAATGTAGAATACGTCTGCATGGCTTCAAACCACAGTCTTTCAATTGTACTATACTAATGATTTTAATTCATTTGTGCATGTCTGAAATAGAATTATCTGAAAATGAAAAACACCATACAGATCAGATAAGTCTGACATCCTTACATACAAGTTGGTAGAAACGGTGTTTAGTGTTTGCGAATAACTGTTGATTAGGTACTTTACGAGATATATTCCTCTATTTGAGCTCTGTTGAATTAGCCATGAAGTTCACTGCTCCAAAGATGAATTGAGAGTTGGAAACAAGGGCTGGATGCTTTGAAAGGATTGGCGCAAACATTTACTTTAATCTTAATTTTATATCAAAGTATGCATACCCTTCTGCATAGCAATGTAGCACAGCTATCACACGTGATTGTAAAAAAATCAATATTTAGAAATTCTTCAAAAATGAGTTGTTAGTTAATCTTAATAATCTTCGTTGAGAAAATAGGTAAAAGCTTGTTAGATCTATGGGGTGCCGGTTACGGTGATGTCCGTCTTCTGACGGCATAGCACGTGCTGTGCTTCACAATCATATAAAAAGCGCGAGGTGATGACTTCCTGTGGCTAAGAATTCATGAAGGAAGCTAGCTCGAAGTCGAATAAGTCCTTGTATTTCATTTAATTCGTCAAATTGGTTCTGCATATTCATTCAGGTCTTGCGTCCCATTCGTAAAGCTTAAAATGACTGCAGTGAATTAATTGAAGTATTTAGTAAAACGTAGAGCTCGTCTATGTCAGTTGCGAATATATATTTTACTAAAAATTGATTTTTAAATTTCATTTTGAAAAATTTTGAGTTTGTAACATTTCTTCAATTTAACTGGTAATTTATGTCATCACCCGTATTGTAGTATTCTAGCGTTGAAACAGATAATGTATTAATGCGGAGAGATTTCAGAGTAAGGGCGGTTTTGCATCATGGCAGGTTTGCACACTCTCTGTGTTTGCATAAAAATGTCGCTATAGCTGGTTAGACCTCTTAGTTTCAATGTCGCCGCTCAACGTTCTGGCCAATCCAAACACTAGATATCAGGTCTCAAGGCATTTCCATTGACATATTGAGACAATATAGTTATTATTTTAATGCCAATTTTTAAATTTCCAAATGGCTTGACATTGTAGAAATAAACAAAATTCAGCTTCACTCAGTATTTAATTGTTTTGATCACACTAGGTATTTGGATTAAATCATATTTATCCTATATGTTAAAGAGTTTTTCATGCTCTTTTCCATTTTTTTTCAAACTGTCAAGGAAATTACTTGTACCAAGACTAAGAGGGTGCCATAAAACTGTTTTCACTTTAGCGAAAAGTAAAAAGACGAGAAGATGCATGTGCAAACGATTTTGCGAGTTGTGAAATAACATGGTGAACCAGTGAAAATGTGAGCACATACAGGTAGCAAAATCATTTTCTCTAACTTAAATATAAACTATATTATTTCTAGGTCTACTTAGTATATTTGTATTAGGCAAGCACTTTGCCCATATGCCAAACTGCCTACGAAAATGTAGCTAATCTTTTTAAAGCATTCTATAATGACCAATTGAAAACTACTATACATATATATATAGCGCTTGTGCGCTGTGCTGATGTGGATATTTGTTTTAAGGACAAAACGCCAACAACACACATCAATCACAAATCGCTTAGTCACAGTGTGTCACGAGACACACGAGAATTAGTGTTTACAACTCCGTACAGCGGCGTACAGTCAACACCTTATTTATCATGTGCCAGTTCGTTTTCCTTAATAAACGTTTGTACTTCCATCTTCAGTTTTCTCTCACCCGGGAAGTGCTAGGAAGTATTATTACTTAGTGTGACAACCACTTTAACTCCAAACACACCTCTCGATTGACGATCACGTTATGAAAATATTTTAAACATTGTGAATTATTAATACAAGTACCTGCCTAACATGCGGATTTCAAGTGTTTTATTAGAACTAATTGAATCAAAATAGATTAAACAATTTATTTAATACATTAGCATAACTTTCGTCATTCAATTATAAACAAATTTGTTGTAAATTTACCTGTCCAATAATATACTTCGTTACGCATCTTGTTCAGCAAAAAAATGTACAGTAGATTTTAAATGGCACATTCAATAAAAATTATTATATACGAACATTATTTGCATTAGCAGCTACAATACATATTAGGCAATTGAAAACATATTCGAGGTCCGTAAGCCATATATTCAACAACCTTTACGATATTGTCATGACCTATAGCATTTTTCCTGGTAATTTATTAAGCATTCAGCGAAAAGAAGGAACTTTGACTTTAGCGGTGACTTTTTTGCTTGAATGGGCATAATTCATCATTACATTTATATAACCTAACACAAACTCCAAGTCGGAAACATATTTACGAGTAGCATATCAGAAAGGCTTTTAGGAGAACCAAATCATTTTAATCCACCTCAAAATGAAATGGCAAATCACAAACAAGAAGTTCAAAAACACGCATTCGCCAACTTTGATGATAAGTGCTATTTTTGCTGAATTACGAATTGCTTTGCCAAACAATTCTTTATGCAAATCTAGTGAGCTGGCTGTTATAAAACATTTCCTTATTTGCTGTGTCATGATGAGTATTGGTTCTCATTTAGACTTCAAAATTCCATATGCAGAAGATCTAAGTATGGAAAGGTTGAAAAGAGGCGGGATATTAAACAGCATGCATTCCAAGAAAACTGCCACCCTTAAAGTGATAAAACTCTCTATCTGAACTCAGGCGGGGTCAAACGTGGGACTTTCCATTTACTGGTACATAAATATCCTAAAGAGAAAATTCATTTGCACAGGCTTTTGATTTGTTTCTGCAAAATCGATAAATATAGTCACGATTCAAAATGATGCTGGAATCTGTTTGGTCCTTTTGTAAATTCTTCAACCATTATTAAACCATAAAGCCCGAATTCCAGAGTAAACCATCTGTTTTTGCAAAAAATAAATTCTACAAATAATAGGTAGCTTCTAATTGTTACGGCGATTGATTGAATAAAACTTATGAGAAACCATATGTTTCTGCTGTGCAATATCCTGATGATTTTTCTCATTATTTTCTAATAACGTTTTAGCAAACACGGATGCTTGCATCATAATGGAATTGCTAAGCATTCTCCAAAATCGAAATATCAAAATCATTGAAAGTCCATCCCATGTACATATGCATTTGATTGCTAATTACCCAGAAAAAGACGGTCGGCAACCAAGATGTGAGAAGTCATTGAAAGAGACCGTTTTGAGCTAGTATACTGTAAGTGCGAGTAGATTTGTAGCCTGCTACTTACTTGCCCATCATTTTGCTAAGTGTTGCATTTCGCATCTAGTGTTAAGGTCCTTGTTTCATAATGAAAATATTAGAAAAACAGGCTTAGCTGAATAATCTGCCTTTAGGCTGTATACGCTCGAAAGCGAAAAGTGATCTACATTTGAAAGATCGCTAGGGATTGTGTCTTCCCCCATGAGTGATTTTGATATATTTTACTATCTAAAACATAAAAGAAAGGATACTTTCAAAAATAAATTAAATATCACAAATAAATAATGCATTATTTTGCTTTTTGATACCTGTTTTAAAATGTTATTTTTTCTTCCGTGATACGGAATCCTTTTAAGCACATTGTTGAATTTGTTTCATTCTTTTAATCAATTTTTCAATTACCTTTCGGCATTTTGTAATAATTTTTTTAAATCGACTTATTTCAAAATGCTACCTGAATTTGTCATAGGAAAACTATAGAGCTTAAAATACCGAAAATTTTGTCTTCTCTGGGTGAGCACCCTTATTTATATTCTTGATAAATAAAAGTAATTACAAAACATAATCCATATCTGGTTCTTCACTCATTAAACTAATACGCTATTGTTCGTTAAATTACGACCCGTAGTCTTAATATGCTACAGTTTTCCTTGAATCAACATTATAAATTTAAGTAAATTAAGAAATTTGAAAATGGGAATTCGGTTTCTATAGATGTTCCTCTAAATTACAAATTCGGAGGCTTTTAAGTACGATAAATGTGATTGACAAAAACATAGCAAAAGAGGTATTTTTTATCAGAAAACATCGCTTTACCTTTGAGGTTTATAAGCTGGTCTAGACGGCGGTAGAGGTTGTAATATGAGGTCATATAGTTTTTTATTGTCCTGAGCCATCAAAACAGCGTTAAAATGCTGCCACAATGAAGTTTAATTAAACTAGGAATATATATTTTTTGTTTTAAATGATCACAAAACGTATTTTTTCAGTGAAAAAAACTGGTGGACTAAAATACGTTACGATGATATTTTGCAATAAAATATGATAAATATAGTAGAACGTCAAATAGGCCTCAATTAAGAAGATAACCATTCCAAACATATGCACAATCATAGCTGACTGCACTCCTTAGTTCCCGTGCACTTCATGACGACTGGGGCAACCGCTGGAGTCATTGCCGCTGTCTCCGTCTCCACTTTCGCCAACAGGACCACTGTTCCTCCTGCCTGGTCAATTACATAAATTTCTGTAAATGTATACTTAGAACTGTGAATGCTTTCTATAGACAGCAACTTGAGGTAAAATATTATTTTGATTTATATGTATTAGTTGGATAACTTTTGACTAAACAATGCATAGCATACTGGTCTTTAATGGCTGTTTAATGTTATTTCTTAAATAATCAGTATTATTTTGTCATTGCTAGTCAAGAAATAACTGAAAGCCTACAAGGCGCAGGATCAAAAACTTGCATTCCTCGAACGTTGTTGACCTCTCTGTGCTGCCTCAACTGAACCTCCATATGCTCCGATATCTTACCAGCTAAACTAACTTTCTAGATCTTACTACATTTATTTTATGAAAGACTTTGGCCTTTGACTACTTGACTTCTCACAAATAAAAACATAGTTTACTTTTTCCAATTTTAAATTTCCTAATCGTCATGTTTTTCATGCCTATTGTATACGAAGATGCCAATGAAATATTTGTGAAGATTTTTTTGTTAAAATTGACTAAGGATCTTTTCAATGAAGTTGCCATGTAGAAATTTCAAATAAGTACATTCTCTGAAAAGATTTCTGAGCAGAGTATTAATGACGCCTTATGTAGTGTGTTGTTAAACAAAGTATGTAGTTATTCAAAATATGCTTAGGAAAAAATATGCATAGGCGGAAAATTCAATAAACAAAACCACAATGTGAATGCAATTAATGGGCAGAGGCAAATCCGTCAATACCAATTTCAATTGTATTTTGGAAATTTTAATCAAATTCGGCTGTCAATATGATGTGAATTAACTGGCAGTGTCAGCGTCATATTAAACGGTAAAATTGGAAGGATCCATATATTGGATATCATACAAACTCTCGCATGAACATTAGTAGGGATTATTTTTATAAAATTTCTGTAATTATGGTGAGGCCCCATTTTCATCAACAATGATCAGAGATTTGATTGCTCTATAGCAAAAAATCGTCCTTGAGATACCATATTTTAATAAACAAAATATGCCACATGGCAAAATATTGTAAAAATCTCAAAACAAGAATAAATTCTAGAGCTATTGAATGACAAAATCTTTTAATTAAGAGGAGTCAGGTTTGGATCCACTCTCTTTAAAACCATGTATATTATCTTGATTTAATCCCACAGTGGCTTGGTAAAGAAAAATTAGAAACCTCAATTGTAAAAAAAAATTATAAAAACTATTAAAGTTTTAAATTTAAATAATAACATTGTTTAAGGCCAGAAAGCATATTTTTCTACAATTATAAATTTATTTGATCTTTGATAATAAGACATTTTGTGCTAAAAATAGAGGAAAGAAAATCAACCTGTGTTCCGAAATTAATGTTTTTTTAATATCATTATAAAAAAGTTAATAGAAGTCAATAGAAATATTTTTCGCAGCTTTCTTCTGCTTACTTTTACACTTATCCATTAAAAAGCAGTATTTCACTAATAGTTTAAATATAATGTATTTTCATTTATTTTTAAATTAATAAAGTAAATTAAGAAGTTTAATATTTTATAAAAGAGAAATTGAATAGGAAATGTGATGGCATAGAGAGCAAAAATAACTTAAAAAGTGAAAACTGATTTTTAATAAAAGTATTAAAGTCATACACTGATCTGATAGCTGCAGATTTACAAATTTATTTGAATTAATCATTCCATGAAACGAATAAATTCGTAAAATGAATGTTATAAAATGGATGCACATAAACGTGGCAAAGTTTAGCTTTGTTAAATTGGAATTTCATTATGATGCAGTCATCCTTGTTTGCTATAAGGAGTAAAAAACCATCAGTATAATCGACAACAGAAACATATGGTTGCTCACAAGTTTTATTCTAGTAGTAGCCTTATCTTATGTAGTCTTTGAACATCAATTAGCAGCTATCTAATAATAGTAGAATTTCCAGATTTCGGGCTTTGTGGTTTAATAATGGTTGAAGAATTTACAAAAGGACCAAACAGATTCCAGCATCATTTTGAATCGTGACTATATTTATCGATTTTGCAGAAACAAATCAAAAGCCTGTGCAAATGAATTTTCTCTTTAGGATATTTATGTACCAGTAAATGGAAAGTCCCACGTTTGACCCCGCCTGAGTTCAGATAGAGAGTTTTATCACTTTAAGGGTGGCAGTTTTCTTGGAATGTATGCTGTTTAATATCCCGCCTCTTTTCAACCTTTCCATACTTAGATCTTCTGCATATGGAATTTTGAAGTCTAAATGAGAACCAATACTCATCATGACACAGCAAATAAGGAAATGTTTCATAACAGCCAGCTCACTATATTTGCATAAAGAGTTGTTTGGCAAAGCAATTCGTAATTCAGCAAAAATAGCACTTATCATCAAAGTTGGCGAATGCGTGTTTTTGAACTTCTTGTTTGTGATTTGCCATTTCATTTTGAGGTGGATTAAAATGATTTGGTTCTCCTAAAAGCCTTTCTGATATGCTACTCGTAAATATGTTTCCGACTTAGAGTTTGTGTTAAGTAATTGGAATTTAATAATAAGTTTTGCTCTATCAAGCTTATAGCCACTACTGATGTCCAAGTTCTTTAATAACCTACTAGGAAAGAATGCTATTTGCCATGACAATAACGCAAGAGATGTAGAATATGTGGTTCACGGACCTAGAATATGCTTTTAATTATCTACTATGTATTGTAGCTGCTAATGTGAATAGTGTTTGTAAATAATACTTTTTATTGATTAGGTCATTTAAAAACTACTGTATGTTATTTGCTTAATAGAATACGTAACAAAGCATATTTTGGACAGGTGAATTTACAACAATTTTTTATAGGTGATTGACGAAAGACATGCTAAAGTTTAAAATATATTGTTCAATCTAGTAGTTTTTTCAATACGTTCACTTGAAAAATTGGAAATCTGAATACGATTTAAAAACTAATACTAATCTTTCACAATGTTGGAAATATTTTCTCTACGCGATCGTCATTCAAGAGATGTGTTTTTAGCTAAAGTGATTGTCACACTTTCCGGGAAGTATAAACATGAATTAAGGGAAACGTGATAGTCTAGAGGAGAATATTAGAGTAGAGTGATTGGAGATCTCCTGCTATAAATATCTATTATTATCCAGCATGCTGAGCCCATGATTATTTTTGCATATAAAATTGTTTTTCAATGTCCTCATTGGTGTGTTTGCCGTTTTTCAAGTTCCGTTTTTTCGATGGTCTTCGATGTGGTTTGAACGAGTTTGTTCTCATTCAGAGTGCACTTTTTCTCTCCAGCCTGCTAGTTGTCGTTCCTGTTCACGTATCGACAGACTATTAATGTTTGTATATATGGTATATAAGATGAACACTGGCACACGTGTATGGGAGAAAATTTTCACTACCAGGTATGATTCATTTAAGCACTACGGCCTAGACAGTCCACTTACTCTGTAGCTTTTAAGTTCAAACAAAGCCTGTCCAATCCTAGTCGCCGAAACCCCACTCCCTAACCAGTGTTTGGGACATGTCCTTTGCTCCTTTCTAAACAAAAGGCTGGAGTGCGTTTCCCAAACAAAGGCTTATAGTAGACGTAACTATGCACTCGTATGCACTTCTACTATAAGGATATGCGATCCGCATTGAAGAGACTTTAAGTGTAGCCTATCCGATGCAGTTAACTTAAGATTACTTTTTTATGGATGAGAGAGTACTAAATTGATTAGCAGTTCAGGTAGAGCTCTCAAAAGCGTCCAAGTTAAAGGGAAACCCTGGATGAAAGCGTGGATTTGCATTGGACGAAATAAGTAGAACACGATGGATGAGGAGTTCTTTGCACGCTGCTGTACGGAATTATGTACGCTTATTCTGGTGACGTTATATAAATTATGACTAAGCGATGCGCTATTCGTCCGTGGTCGTTGGCGTCCTGTCCTTCAAACGATTATGCATATCAGCGCAGCGAATACGCACAACAAGCCATCTTAGTATAAGTGATCTCATTTGATTCAGTATGTTGCAGAGTAGGACTTTTTGTGAATGTGTGCAAAGTTCAATAATATTTTCATTAAGGAAAAACGTAGATCTAATCGTCTCCTATGCCTTTCTTAAGTGGTACTTACTGAGGAAGATTTTGTGCGGAGCAATCCAATAAAGTTAAATAAAGGCGACATAAAATGGCACTTACCATGTCACCAAAAATGACTAGGATATGCATCAAAATAGCTTTTCCTATGGGTCTTGTAGGTTTCTTGTTGATCTGCATGTGTCATTTTTCTTCAAGCCAGAACATCAAGGTCATTAAGGCGTTGGATCTTGCCAACCACATCCAGTGAATTTGGTTGAGGCTGAGGCACCTTTATCATTAATCCTTTCAAACAAATCGCATTTAATCAGTTTTTCTGCTAACTTTTCTCTCCACCCACTGCTTTTTTTCAAAATTGGGTGCAAATAAGGAAAGGAAACGATAACTTTGGAGCATGCATCCACGAATTCATTCGACATGTATGCCTGAAAATGTTGTAGCTTTTTAAATTGATGACCGATAAATATGAGATTCGGTGATTTACCCAAATAATCTCTGATTTTTACTTTATTCAACTGGAAAGATGTCCAAGATGACTGTATTTCCAATAGTTAAAACGCCGAAATATCTGTATAACAATTGTTGTGATATGCATGAACTTTGCAATGTCTAATTGTATGAGCTATTCTAAGGAAAACCTTAATAATTTAATGCCGTAAATTAATATCAGTGGAGAAATTAAATCATTCAACACATGAACCTTCACATTATTTGTCATCCAGCTACTTCAGCGTCGGATTGTGTGGCAGGCACTTACGTAGCACTTCGTTGTGCTATGCTTCAGGCTGGCATTCAGTATGCACGTCAGTATCATTGTCTTGCCAACGCAATTTGCCTCTGCAGTCTCTTTCAAGTGCACAGTCTGTATTTCAAAATATCAGTATTAAAAACCATCTCAAAATTGTATTTTGAAAGATAGTATTCATTTGTTTCTTGGCATTTGTTAAAACGGTTTTGGCCAGATAAAAATAGTAGTCGCACTTTTAACTACAATTAATCATTGGCAGGAGAGCACAGACTTGTTCTACCCGATCCAGATCTGCTTCTGTGTTCAGTTTTTGCCTGCGGCTTTTTGTCTGCGTGTCTAATACGCATCAGTAGCTAACATGTCTCCACTTTGAGTCGAAGGCGTTGATAACATTTTAATATCACTCACATGTATTTTCACATTAAAAACTATTTGCAATGTTGAAACATCAGTGTCTTCTCCAAAGCCCTGTATTTTAATGCCGATTTTATTAATTTGCCCTTCTCTCTTGCAATAAAACTGCATTACCCGAGTCTTTAATTGGGTCATGGCAGCAGCATTCCCTCACAACTTCTCCACGGTCCTGCTTCTACCTTAATCCTTTGTGAGCCGATCTTACAAAGTGGCTCCTAATTTGTACCTCAAAACGTACATTTTGACTAAATCCTCAAATATTTTTCGGGCGATTTCGTAGGACTCCGTTTTGACACTCCCTGTTAAGAGGCAATTAAAAGAAGCTAAACATGGAGATTTTAGTCCCAATGAAACTGAGTAGTGCAACTTAAGCACTTTATTCCCGAAATTCTCCACTATGTCAACCCATTTACATAATTGATTAGCTGTAGGATTGCATTAAACTCAAAAAAATCGATTTGGTGAATACATGAAAGACGCTGAATATGGGTTTCAGTCAATATGAATGTTCTCGTCTCACTATGTTCACAAAAACGAGCAACTTATCGCCAGATTTATCCTCGACCTTCGAAGGCTTCCACAGAAGCCGATAATAGCTGTAAGCAGTTGCGGAATTTCTGCGGATTTAAGTCTCCAAAAAGAAATCGGGAAGGACTTTGAATGAATGTATGACCCACTTTGACTTCAATGGTTCTGATCCACACATCATCAAGAGGAATGGGCTCGGTGAAGTACGTACATCACCAAGGCCACGTTACGAACTTCCTTGTATCCCCACAAGCAGAGCATTCCCCATTTCCTCTCTTCCATCTATTTGGTCCTTCGACAGGGTTCATAATCCATTGACACCGGAGTCCTTCAACCCTTGTTTGGTGTTAACTGCATAAGCATCGTCGAAGAAGGCGAATATTGTTTCCTGTAGTCGACAGAATCGAGCAACTCATTGGTAAGTTTGGAAAACTATGAGAGTCAAGCACAAAGAGGAGTCTTCGTAGTCACCGATTAATAATTCGTTGTTTACCCTCATTTCTTTTCTTGGTTTCATCTTGCGTTTTATGCAATGACTTCGAGTAATTGTGAGGAATTGAACTTTTTTTGAAATTTCATTTTTTGCAAAACAGATGGTGTACTCCGGCTTTCGGGCTTTGAGGCTCAATAATCGTTTGAAAATTTACAAGATGATTAAACAGTTTCCAGCATCATTTTGAATCGTGAAACAAACCAGAAACAATTGAAAAGCCTGTGTAAGTGAATTTTCTTTTTAGATAACTCATGTACCAGTAAATGGAAAGTCCCATGTTTGACCGGCCTGAGTTCAGGTAGAAAGTTTCATCACTTTAAGGGCGGCAGCTTTCTTGGAATGCAACTAAGCATTCCTCCACTTCTGCATATAGGATTTTGATGTTCAAATGAAGAAAATGATTAATAACAGCTAGCTCACTATATCTGCATAAAGTGTTGTTTGGTCAAGCGATTCATAATTATTGAAAAAAATTTTTTCGAAGTTTTCAAATGCGTGTTTTAGAACTTCTTGTTGGTGATTCGTCATTGCTTTCGAAAGGGGATTGAAATGATTTCATTCTCATGAAAGCTCTTCTCATGTGGTACTCGTAAAGAATATTCCGACTTTGACAATGTGTTAAATTAAAAGAATTTAATGATACATTATACTCAATCATGCATAAAGTCACCACTAAAATCAAAGTTCCTTCTTTTCGCCGAACGCTTAATAACTTACCGGGAAAAATGCTATAGGTCATGATAAAATCGCAAAGGTTGCTGAATAGATGGTTAACGGACCTAGAATATGCTTTTAATTACCTAGTATATATTTTGTAGCTGTTAATGCAATTAGTGTTTGCAATTAATAATTTTTATTAAATATGTCATTTAAAAAGTACTGTATATTTTTGCTGAACAGAATGCGTAACAAACATATACAGAGAGGTAAAACTATAACAAGTTTAATGATAACTGAAGGACGAAAAGTATGCTAAGGTTTAAAATATATTGGCTGATCTAGCTGTTTGATAAAATTGGTCTTATGAAACACTTGAAATCTAACTACGATGTAAATACTGGTACTAATCTTTCACAATGTTGAAAAAATTCTCCTTACGTGATAGTCGTTTAAGTGATGTGTTTGGAGTTAAAGTGGTTGTCAAACTAAGTAATAGTACTTTGTGACAGGACAAATTGTGACTCCGCGTTTTGTGATTAATGGGTGTCGTTGGCGTCTTGCCCTTGAAACCGGCATCCGCATCAGCACAGCTCATAAGCGCTACTTCGTCCCCCGTCCCAGCTTTGAATCCGTGGTCAGCTTTGATGACGGAGGAGCTCTAACCTAGAAAAGATGGTTGCTGCGCACATTTTTGGGGCAATATACATATCGTCCGCTCCGAGTGGGCTTTGGTTTCGTCGTGGGAATTTTTTTAGTCATGGAGTACGATCAGGGGAGAGATGGTTCCCGGGGACGTGGAATCTGCTTCGTGGTGGGAAAATCTGCTACCTGTGCATTAGGAGACTTTCAGGAATGCGGTCTTGAGTCTGCCTTTGCTCACCACCCTTTCCTCCTCGTTGAGTAAAACATTAAGTGTTTTCATCGCACGTGTGATCACTTGGAGGGCCCATCTTAAGGTGGCTGCAGTGGCTTCCTTGTCCTTTTGCAACGTAAAAATAAGTGGGTACAAGTCTTTAGCTATGGTAAGGGACTTTGGGGCACCTTTGCTAAGGATGCTGACAAGTTCTGGCAGTTTGTGGAGGAAGATCTCATGAAAATTTTTATATTCTGCTGAGAGACCGGGAACCAATTGTGCACAATCCGCCGATAGGGGTCTGACGGTTTAGAATCCCCTAGTTCAAGGTGGGTCGCTATCTCATAATTGTAACCGCATTCAGGAGTATTAAGCTTAGCCTTATTATTTCCTCCTTCAAATTTTTATGTTTGCCCCTTGCTTCCTTGCAGGGGAAGGGATGGCGTGATGTAACTGATTGGCAACGTGTTCTGGTAGCTTCTCCACAACAACATCAAATTTTGCCATTTCACACTTGATGTTAGCTCAGCGTGATTGTGTTTCGGCACGGGCAAACCAACTTTCTGCACAGCTATGCAAAAAGCGCCCTCATTTAATTCCTCAGTTAAAAGGCAATCAAAACGGTGAAAAATTATTTACTAATAAAAATTTTAAAGATCCACGTTATAAACGATTCCTCTCTAGAAAGTCAATGAATTAGTTAATGTTGCTGAAGACGGCAAGAACAATGCCTGAGCACGAGGACGTAGAGGTTCCAAGATACACAGTCATCACTTTAGAAGGTATGGAGGTCATGTTGTAAAACAATTCTTGTTTTGCTGAGAACCCATTCCGAAAGCTGATCTGTATAAGCTGAGGAATGTAAATAAACATTATTTTTCAGGCTGCAGACTAGTTTCTTATTTCACTGAATTTTGTATCATTCTCACAATAAATTTCTTTAGTTTGGCAGAATACACATCTTGTAAACTTATTAAATTTGCCGATTTTTATTATAATATGGGACATAGGAGCTTGACTTTTATTTCAGTTTCTTAGGTCCCAACTCTTGAATACATCAATGCTATTGCTAACAACAAAATCACCAACGCTTTCGAGAGAATAGACCTTGGAGATAGACTTATAATGTCTCACTACCTAGAAAATGATGTGTGGCAATCAAGCTGTCAGAAAACACATGAGTTGAAATTTACGTGCGTTTGTGAAACGTCAGTAAATAAAATTAAACTAAAGGAATATGACGTGGATACTCTAAGTCGCAATTTTGACTGATTATTTTATGACTCCATATAATATTTTCGACTAATTTTTCATCGATAGTTCAAGGCTCAACGTTTAACGGATTGGGAAATGTCTATTTTCTTAGAGAATCTACGTTTTGATGCAGAATATAATCTGACAGGATACAATGATTTAACTTTCGAAAAAATGCATCACTATTAAGCTGAGAAATGTTACCTTCACTGATGGGCCTATAATTCGAACTGCGGGAATTTATTTGATCTGTTGAAATCAAAAATTGTAAACATATTATTAATTGAATGAATAGAGTGGTTATTTGTATCTGTGGTAGTCCTTTATTTTTTCGGGACATTCATTGAACCTATCTCCTTAGTCTTTAATTTATAAACCACGTTTAATTGCCTATGTTAAGTGCTGGAAAGGTTAAACCTCTTACTTGAACTGGCTGAGCCAGCGGCAAAGTAATATGAAAGCCTGAGAATTCGCAGTAAAGAAATTGAGCAATTTTTCAACAACAACCAGTTAAGCTTGCACTATGTTCTTGTATTTAAACGTACTAAAATATATATCTAAAATATATATACGTACCAGCCCGATCCGTTTTCAAATAATTAATAGTTGTTTTTCGATAAATATGGTCTAGCAGGATAAGAAGAAATACAATTTGGCAAAGGTTAACTTGCTGTGCAAGTTTGTGTTCTCAATGATTTACAAGAGAAATTAGCACCTGCTAAGGGAAAAATGCTCTTTACTTCATACCAGTAGTTTTGTTACTTATGCACTTTTATTTGCTCCTTAAAGAGTGCTTTGAACAAACGAATTCTCCTCTTTAATGAAAATTAATTTTCACTTTTTTAAAGTAGTCAATTTTTACAATACTCCGTATTGCGATGATAAATCTAGGAAAACTGTGCCCAATTTAGTTTTACATTTAGAAAAAAATGTTAATATGATTAATGAAACTGATATTCTCGAAATTCCACTGAAAAAAGATAACCGAATAGTCTAAGCCTAATAACGTTACCAAGACGTTCAAATATTCATATTTATCTGTATGCAAATTTTTGAAAAGAGCAGTTTTTTTATGGCTTACGCTAGCAAACATTAAACTTGAATTATCAAAATACCTATCAGATACTTTCATCATGACTCAGTTGCAATTTATTTAAATAAACGTTAGTAAAGCTCGACTAACATTTTAGCTCAAAATCCAATCACATGGTCGAACTCTTTACGTAAGACAGATCTTAAAATAATAGAGATTTGTATTTAAGGTAGAGAAAGTGATTTTGCCATTTGCGCTTTTATTTTTGCTGATTCTAGACGTTTTTCTAAAACTAGTAATATCGTTTTCATATGCGTTTTCTTGTTTTTGACTTATTACTGAAATAGCAACGGTCTTATGCCATCTTTGTAGTCCAAATCCAAATAATATCCTCGAAGATATGAGAAAACATTAAAAAGAGCCTTTAAAACTCTTAGGTGTATAGGATGAATATGCATTGATCGAAATAATTTGTGTTTTTATTGGCCAGGAAGTTGAGCGGAGACATTGAAACTAAGAGGTCCAACAAGCTAAAGTGACAATTTTATGAAAACACGGAGAGGGTGCAAACCTGCCATGATGCAAAACCGTCTTTTTTCTGAAATCTTTCCTCATTAATCACCACCTGTGTCAAAGCTAGAATACTACAATACTGATGATGACATACATTTCCAGTTAAATTGACAAATGTTGAAAACCCAGAATTGTGCATAATAAAATAGCGAAAAGTCAATTTTTAATAAAATATAACTGCAATTGACATAGGCGAACTCCAAGCTTTACTAAACATCTAATTTGATTCAGTAGAGTCATTTTAGGCTTTGTGAATTGGAGACAAGACCTGAAGGAATACGGAGATCCAATTTGACAAAATAAATGAAACTCGAAACCTTATTCGACATCGAGCTAACTTCCTTCATGAATTCTTAGCCACAGGGGAGCAATCACTTCACGCTTATTATGCTATTGTGAAGCACAGTACGTGTGAGGCCGTCGGAAGACGGACATCACCGTAACCGGAACCTCAAAGATCAAGCAGGTTTTAATACCGATTGCGTCAACGAAGAATGCCGGGGTAAACATACAACCCCTCTTTTGGAAAATTTCTAAATATTAATTTTTGCAATACGTGTGATATCTGTGCTGCTTTCATTGTACCCGAATCCAGACCAACTCACTCACTCCATCTCTTTCGTTTTCAGGCTGCGATGTCGGAGGACATGACACTGTTGTATTTCAATTTGCATCAAACGTAGAAAGAGTCGGCAGACATCGTGGAACCCCATGTGTTATTCTAATAATATGCATTACAAATTAAAAGCATTTACATTTATTCAGTATAAATTTTTTCTGGACTCTTCATAATCAGAACGTCTACAAAAGGTAGTGAATTTTAATCCAAATTCTCATTTAATGTAATAAAATTACTCCCTGATCATTAAAACTAAAATTACTGACGAGAATGCGCCACCGAGAATACCTTAAAAAGCTTATTAGATTACTAGTTTTCCAAAAACGCCATTGATATATTTTTTATTGAAAGTTTGAATTGAGTGAGGTCTCGGAGTCACTTCATTTCCAACGTTACGTCTCTCGGATATAGGAGGAATCGAATGCTCTATTACAAATAGTGCATGTGGGCTGGACAGGGCGCGGTGAATTCTTTCGCTGGACGAACAGAGTCCGGGTGGCTGAACCCGTAAGGGGATAATCTGATTATCCTCTGTAAGTGCAGACCTCTCAAAGTAAACTAGAAAGCCACACCACTTGGCGTGGTTTCCCCCACCTTTTCCCAATTCATGTTCTAAAAACGAACTACAAATTTTTAATATTTTTAAAATAAATAGAATTATCTAAATCGAACGCAGATTAGCGCAAATCAAAATCTACTTGAGGATATGCGAATTCAATCAACCGAATTTGCTACTTTAGCAGCCTGTCCACAGTCACAATTCTCAGATTGACAATTGGATTGGATTGTAAAACAAAATTCAATCAACTGAAATGAAACCAAACATAAAATAATGCTGTACACTATGAAATTACAAAATTATAAACTGTAAAAGTTACATTACCTACAGTTGATAACAACCAGAAATGGGAGGAGTTTAGTGCACATTAATGCTTTCAAAGCAAAAAGGCAATTTGTCCTTTTTTAGGTTTACTATGTAGACCTCTTGAACTCACTGGATATAGACGACGAACAACAACAGCACATTAAACTCAAAAATCCAAGGATTATTTTCATTGGAACAGACCAATTGCAGTCCTTTGCTTCGCACATTTGACTCCAAGTTCACGTCTGACAGATCAGCTGTCAATTTGATTCAAGGCGGTAGAAAGAAATACGGCCAAGTTGAAGGAAAACAGAGCAGCATTGCAAATAGAAATGCATCCATAGGCATGCATTCTCCCAGCAAAGCAAAGCAAAGCACCACATTTCAGAATAATGTGAATACATGTTAGCTGTTCAGTATCCCCAATTGTGAAGCCTACCACGAAGTGGAAGTGTTGCGTCTCGAAAATATTTTCATCGATATACTAAGTGTTGCCTCTTCTAGGATATGAGCAGTGTGATGATTTGTAGTGGAAAAGTGATAAACGTCATCTCGAAAAGAACCGTTTTGTATTTCAGGTGAAACCCAGGAAAACTCGCCTGAAACATCCGAATTTGCTAAAATTTAGCCTACACTTAGTTGGAAATTGACCTTCATTGCACGATAGCGCTTGGCTGGATTTGCAAACATCTCTATAATTCCTGCCTCAAAAATCACGTGTTCATTATCATTGAGAAGACATTTTCCTTTTTTAGGACATGCATGATATGATTTCTAAATAGTTTTTGATAAATTCAACACCAGACCTATTAAAACTGAGTCAGATTACATTTGTTCGTAGTACTTATAGAAATGACATCCGATTTAGTATAATATCACATAGTGGATTTCAGGCATATTTCTTCGGTTTGATATGGTGGTTTAAATGTATCGAATTGAAATATTGGTGTTAAGTTAATTTGAATGAGGAATTGAAATGCGTGGGTGAAATTCGTCCAATAGAGTGCGCTTGAACTGTTTTTGATCTCCCGATCAGTATTCTCGGAAAACTATGTAAATCAAATTAATATCGGTTTAGCGAATCGATTGGAAGTTAGCGTCAAGTTTTAATCTGGGAGTCTAGTAGACAAAAATATCTAAGTTGAACTACCTCACCCACCGAGAAACTATTCCACCATATCGTTTACTAGAAGGTGTCTATTCTAGCTGAAGATATTCTGGTTGTTTTGCTATAACTAATTAGTGAGTTTGCTCAATGTAACCTCTGTCTAAACCGGCAGTCGCAATGTTTGGATCTCATTAGGTAGTTTCGCCTCGTATTCATTTTTTAGAATGAAGTCATAATGACATCTCAATATACAAATAATTTAATAAACAGAGTTAACAATTCCGTGGTTCATAATAAGCCTCGATGAGGAAAGGGATTTCAGCCTAGATTTTAGCTCAACAATTTATAATTGAATGATAATCATTTTACCTTTAAAACTAATAGACGCCCATGTTTTTACTTTAATAGCACAAATTTCGGTTATCTGAGCTGTTTTTCAAGGTTTGGTTAACCTCACCACAATGAGCCTACATTGACAACCTGGTTAAGCTCTAGAATAAGTCGTCTTCTACTTCCTGCCATTTAACTAAATAGCAAAGGCCATTGTAAAAAGCTGATCAGTTCATACAAATAAAGAAGTTAATGCATACTCACGTAATCAAGTGCAACTTGTTGCAAAACTTCATTTAATTTTTTGAGTTGATTATGGCACAGCCTACGCTTGGTGTCGCGATTTATGATGCATGCAATCCTAACACAATAGTATGCAAAATTTGCAAGCATTAGCAATTTATGCCTTGCTTATTAACCCATTCATTAGACGAATTGCACGTAGATTCCATATAGACCCCTTATTATAGAGGTTAGGCACCCCTCTTTAAAGCAATTTTATATTCAAGTTAATAGTGTTTAAAGGTAACACTATGTTAATCAAAGGAGTTACAACAAGCTTCGTCTTTACTTTGGTCTAAAATGGAAATTTATTTTGGAAAAAAACCATAAATCATGGTGTGCTTATTAATTTCATTAGTGTCCATGTTATTCTGTACAAATGCTAAAAAATTGCAAGGAAGTAATATGTTCTCATTGGTCTAACATGATATGCAAGTTTTGAAAGAGATCGCTCTAGTAGTGAAGCGATCTTTTATATCTATCAAGGCCAATGTAGTGTGTGCAACATCTAGAGAAGTCTCATTTGATTTACTATGATAAAATATTTCAGCTGCCGATAATTACATAAATTGCAATGCCTATTATGCATTCTTGCGAATATTTTATTGGCATGCTTTGCTACCTCAACCGTTAGTCGAGATATGATTACACGGAGACGAGGGCCAAATAGATTTTTACTTAGGCATTTGGATTGATTATCTTTTAATCTAAATAACCGGTGTGATAAATTATAGTATGCATTGAGTAAAACTGTTTCATTTAAATGGAACACTGTCAACATATTATGAAATTTCAGAGACATCCTTTTATAAAATAGAAGTTTTGTCTGAATAATTTGATGACATGACCTTGAGACCTGATATTTCTGTTCGAATGACCAGGAAATATGGTGAAGAAATGCAAATTAAGCGGTCCAACTTGGTGGGGCCACATGTTCATCCAAACACATGGATTGTGAAAATTGCCATGTTGCAAAAATGCATGAAATCAGAATTTATGCAGTTTGTCTTAATTAAATTCGAACAAAAACAGATCGCAGCATAGCAGGTTTTGATTTCCTAAAAATACGCTCTCTCCAAGTGTTAAATGGAACCAATTTTTCAGTATACCGAAATTTTAAGTTCCTTACTCAACTTAAAAATAAAACACTGTTAAAAGTTACAAGATTAGGTTTTTGGAAAGTGCAAAATCGTCAATTTTAAATGCAATAGCGGAGCAAAATTTGTCGGATACCAATCAGAAAACTCTAAAAAGACAAATAGTGGTTGAAAATTTTAACCAAAACCCTTTTGAACTTTTTTCCTTTTATTTCGGGAGTAATGAATAACTTCCAATAGTTTTTTTAAGGTAAGATTTTAATAAATTGTGTTGGTTCATAGACCGGTGTTTACATCTCCAGTTAAAAAATAGGACTGAAATTTATCATTTTCCCAGGGGCTTACATTGAATTCTACTAATAATTTCCCAACTAGTCTACTGATGAAAAAGGTACTTTTAGATTGATCTATTGCTAAAATATATGGGATGATCGTGCACATATATTTTAAGATTTGTTGTTTTAACTCTGGAAATTAATAAATGACTCATAAGACAAATTGATCTGATTGGTTATTGACAGGACTTGGTTAAAGAAACTAACCGTATTGCAAATGCTTTCAGTGGGGTCTTTAGAAAATATTTGTGGAACCTCGGTAACGCCGTTCATTTTTGGAATCTTTAATAATACAACAAGCTCTTTCAAAGATAAAATGAATTCTCTGTCGTTACGAGGTAATTTATTTAAAAAATGAATAAAATGGAAGGCTTGATATTTTGAGAGTTGGTTGTTTTTCAGTTGGACAGAAAATTCATTACATTTAATATCATTTCGTGAGTGTCTACCACTATTGCATAAACCATTACTTATCTTAAAGGGAATAGAATGTACAGATCAACTTTGACCGTTGACAAGCGTGACCGATTATTGTTATGGAATGATTATAAGGAAAGTCGATTGTGCAAACGGGGTGGCTGAAACCCTTGAAATCATCAAGAAACCGCTATTTAATGCTTCCTGCTTGTTTTTTTGTGTTAGCACCTTATTCGGTAAAACTACCATACCTAAATGCTAGTATACTGTTGAAATTTCTTCCCATACTTAATCAAACTCATTTAGATATAAATAAATATGCTCTCTTGTACAAACAGGGATGCACAACAAATTGTCAAACTGATCTTTCGGTTTTTGAGCTTTTCTAGCCGTCTTTATTAAAATCCACAAGCTATGGTCTTTTCATCGTTCTCTGTTGCAGTCTTCGGGTCCAGAGAGAAGTGCATTCGCAGTACCTTTGAAATATTGCCTTGAATTATTTTTCAAGAAGAATAAACCTAGATTCACTTAATAATATGGCAATTTTGTTCAGTTTTTGATACTATTTTAGAGAAGTTACATTTAGAAAACAAGTCAAACTTATAAAGGATAAAATAAAGATATACGGTAGAGAGCCAGGCAGCTGTTTCAAAGATAAAATAAATTCTCTGTCTTTAAGAGTTATTTCATTCAAAAATGAAAAAGGGAAGACATGCTATTTTTAGCGTTAGCTGTATATATATTGGACAGAAAATTCATTTCATATAGTGAGTGTCTATCACAATTGCCGTATTCTTTGATTATAACTACCATCTTAAAGCAGGGTGGACTCCGATATGCAATAGACAGACCTTAGCTCACATAAATGCATTTGAAGGAGTGCAGATTCCGCGTTCGTGTAACCTGTTTGCGTATGACTGGACCACATAGTAGACCTAAATGTGATACAGTTGTTAACTAAAATATAAAACAACATCCACAAATATGATGAATTAATTTTATCATGATGGATAAATGGATTTTGTTACCTGTTTGGGCATTCGATTTTCACCGATATCATGCTATTCTAAAAAAAGGTAAAATCGTTTACAGATACAATTTCTCGTCTTCATGTTATAACTTAATGCAAACAGAATCTTGTGTCGCATGTTTAGCTTTTATAAGAGTAACTTCCGTGATACTTAGCGAAAAGAGCAAGAGGACTTCCAAAGCACTTGGGCATTTTGAATGCATTCCCGTTAATCCATCTAGCTAGCGTGAGCATATTTAGTAGATGTATATTACAACTAAATTTCATTTAAATTAAACACTATTAAGCCACTTTGCATTAAAGATCATCTTTGCAAACATTTAACTCTAACGTCTCAATAAGTCAATGACAAGGCCATGAAACCCGATATTCAGTGTTCGGATTGGCCAGGAAAGTGAGTGCATGAGTTTTTGTGTGATGTTTAGGAAAGGGTCAAGAGGTGACAGCTTGGCGACATGTCGACTCCATAATTTTAACAACAGTTTTTGATAACTCGCTCAAAAATTAACTAAAAGGACGCGAAAACGAACACAATAAGGCAGTCTCTTAAGAAAAATATTCAAGTGGATAATCAGGCGAATAGACAGACAACCAACTTTTGTTAAAAATTGATAAAACTAAACCAATTATCCTTAAATTCAATGCCAATTGGATGAATTGGAAAAGATATTTCAACAATCACGCTTTGTTTGTTCTGATTTTCATCAGTTTTTCATCATTCAAAGGATTACATTTATCAACAGCTAACTCTGAGAAACAAATTAAATACGTTGAGCATCCACACTTTTTCAATCCTCTGCCCACTCCAAATTTTATGCAATTTGCAACAATGGGGTAATAATCTCCGCATTCCGCAGAGGAATATTCTTATTGTAGTTACGGGGTGGCTTTGCTATTGATTATTCCCATAAATTCACCTTACCTAGAGTTCATCAATGTGTTGTTTAATTTCAGTAGGGTGGTGTAAAGTGTAAGGGGTTTTCAAAGTAAACATGAGTTTTAAAAAATTTGGACAAAGCCAATTCATAAATAAAGTTTTCAAAAATGATTTAACTATGACACATATATATGAGGTAATATCGTCCAGTGCGTTAGTCTAAGTCAATTTTAGCCCTCTTGAGCAAAAGTCATGTATAACGGAAAGATCAAGGTTGTTTAGGCTTAAACATGATTTGTAGTGTTTTCAGGCTCGACCTCCACAACCCAGTGAGGAGTCTGGCTTGTTCAAGCTTGTCGGAATATTCCTTAGCAAAACTATTTGTTCATGTATTTGGATAACCCCACTTTTTGCGAGCTGGAAAAATACTCAATTGTTATGCTAAGCAATATATTGTTGCAAACAGTGGGTCATAATTCCAAATAAGCGGTTATTTTCGTGGACCTCCAATCTTTTTAAGTTACATTTAAATTGCATCGCTGGTGACTTAATTACCAAAATTGGCTTTTTTATCAGTATTATCTTATAATACTAGCACCACGCATCATATGTAAGATCCACAATAACCCAAATGGGCAAATCGTTTAACAATATTATATAATTAACTTTTTTAAAATACATTTGCTATTAGTCTAATTTATCAAATGATTTACATTTGTTGATCAAAAACCAGTTTTCACAACCTCTAATTAAATCGCATTAGCACTAGTTTCAGTCCTAGGATCAGGGCAAACTGTTGAGCACGATATGCTTATTTAGTCCTCACTTTTAATGATCCTCATGAACACCATCCCCAGATTAAAAAAAGATACTAGACTAAGTGTATAAGGTTGTAAGATTGGGGTCAACGAGCGGTACTAATTAGAATTTTCCGGAATGTTGTTGCAAAACTGAAGGCTCAAAGTGATGAATATCTTAAGCCATAAGGGATCGAAATCAACATTTTCCACTTACGTCTTCACTTGTGTAACGGATTCATAGTCATGTTACTTGATATGCTTCAAAGAATTCGTGCATGGACGGGTACATCCATAAGCGGCATTGCTAGCTTTCAGAGTATCTAATTGCTCCTCCGTTGAATAATCTGATGATAAACTCAAAATTGTAGGCTCTGTCCTGAGTAACTGATTAAATTTCATTTCCTTCTGTTAGTAAATTAGAACCACTAAAATCCCCGTTTCTTAGTAAAAAAACCTTTACATTACATTGATTCAAAGATTATCAAATGCTTCTACACCATCCTGATGAAGTGGAGCGGACTATTCACCAGCCAGAGAAATATTTCTTTCATGATGATTGTCAATGGGATGAATTAGCATGGTCCATCATCTTTTCATCGTCAATGTACAATGAGGAATAGCGAATGATCTTGAGGCCTCCAAAATTATATGGCGCTTGGGAAAATTCCAACAATTCTTCTAAAGTGGAAATATGCCACGGAAAATCACTCTTTTATGCTATAGTGCAAAGGGTATGCCGTTTCCAGGATGCATTGGAGTAAATATTCACACGGGTCAAGAAATAAATTCGAGGAAAAATTGTGGAATTGAATGAACAAATGAATGACTAATACCAGCTTTATGATTATTTCAAATTCCGTTATCGAAACCCAAGGTTGGATGTGAGCCATGATGGAAAACTACTATGGCATAATGAGGTAGTGCTTTTTATTCGCAATAGAAATACCGACGAGGTGAGAAGAGCTGCCAAATCAAGATGTACTCACAATTGCATATTTATCCTAAGTCAAAATTAGCTGCATCAGCCTATTATAAATTTAAGATGAGGAATTACGCATAACGATAATTCAACTTACCCTGAATCATGACAGTCAACAGTATTTAGTGGCTGCTAAACGACCACTCCGCCTTTCACTAGATAACATTGAAAATATTTTGCAATTTAGATAGTGAAACCCGAAAATCGGGCCCTCCATGTTGTAAACTTAGGTGGTCGAATGAAAATATGTTAGATCACTGGTATCCTGCAGAGCTTGGCATTTCGTTTCCTCCTCCCCATATTAAATTAAAATGAATTGCGACTCATTAAAAGTTGAAAGTGCCGTGTATGGATCTTGCCGTCTACACCTGGTGTTTCGCCAAGCGGGCTCTTATGGGCTAGCGAATGAATTTACCCAGCATGCCCAGCCCGTCTGATAACCCCCTCATTTGAGTTAGCTCCAACCCCGTCTAATTGTCGTCAAAAAAGAGAGCAAGTCTTATCATAATTTCATTGTTGAACTTCTGGTTTAGCTATAGTCACTAATAATTTTCGAAGAGACGAATTATTTTGTTCCAATGACTTTGCAAAACAGAAATGCCTCAGCTTTTGAAACGTTATATAATAAAGGCTGAAAAAATGTTTTCCACCCTCCAATGGTGCAGATAGTTTATGTAGGTCCTCCTTTATGCATTCTTCTCAACGTATCCTGGTTTTTCCCCATTTTTTCTCAAAAGTTACCCAAAAGTATTTAAAATAATGATACCAACGCCTTCTAAAATAAGTTAACGAAATAGTAGATAAATTTGTTGTCAAAACAATGAAATTCAAGATAATCATCTGCTTTTAAAATATATTAACACTTTACAAGTTCATAAGTGTAATAATTTTTTTTTCAAAATGGCAAAATCACAAAAGTCCTACGGAGAATTTTCACACCGAAAGCTTGGCTGTTACTTAGTATAATTTGTCAGCCGTACTATTGATCGAAAGATGAATCATCCATTTTAGAAAGGCTTCAATTTACTCCTTTTTCTTGCACCGATTAGTGGGTTTAAGTGACATGCAGTCATCGCGGTTCCCAAGATGAGGAATCAGGACATCCAACTGACTCAAGGAGTAGCACACTATGGAGTTCAAAATCAAAGCTTGCAATGTTCCAAATTGTCTTTCGATTTACTGAAAAAGGATTATTTCCTACTTCGTTTTTTCGGACAGGTGTGCTTTAAAAGCTTCATATTTACATGAAATTCATGCTAGAGTATGAACAAATACATGTTCCATATTTGTTTGGTATATTTCCAACAAAAATGTGAATTATTTCAGAGTTTTAAGCTTTAAAATGAGAGGGTTAGGCGTGTGAATTAGAAGTCGAATGGCCAAGATGAAATTTATACGATGCAATGGTCAAACAAAATTTTGATCCAAAAAATAGAAGATATTATCTACTTCATTTTTTTCTTTTAAACTGATAGCCTAAAGAAAAATTTATCAGAATTTGAATAAAAAACTGTTTAATTATGAACTAGGAAATACTGCTAGGGGCTAAAATGCCCAGAGAATACTTTTTGATACAATATCAACTAAGTTTGACACTATTATATGAATAAAAAAGTGGTCAGATCAACGATTTTCGTTAAATAACGTAACTGTGCTTCTAACTTAAATCAATACAGAAATGACCGTGTTATGTGTGGGACAATTTTGTGGCCGCCATATCTAAATAAGTCATTGAGTCCTATGTCATTTGAATTATTCATGCCTAATTTACTCAACTTGTGAAAAAAACTGGAAATTCCACCAAGAGACAGAATCCTATGCTGTCCATAATAGAACAAACATAACATGTTAAGACATGTAGATTAGGTTCTGCGGAAAGTACTCGGGTAGAGACAAAAGTGCTGAGAATGGAGGTTCCTAAAAAATTGGTATGGAATTTTGTTGGAAAATAATGATGGAGTCAAGCTTAAAGTGTACGATTTATCATGTGATTTTGTTTTGAGGAGTGTTTCCACTGGGAATTCGAAGGTTGGATCTTTAAGGCGAGGTGCCTCGCAGCAATGGTAACTCTTCTGTTTTGTGATTGCAAATCGACACCTCCACTACCACCACCACCACCGAAAGCATCAGTGATATTTGGTGTCTTGAAGGCAAGTTTATCACAACCAAACTCTGGCTCACGACCACTTCCCTTAGTCTCTTGCTCTAATAACTTTTCTGCCTCGTCACCTTCCTCTCCTCCCGCATCCGCATATTTGGCTTGACACGAGGCGGGTTTCTCATCACTCGTGCAGGAATTTGGTTTGCCTGTGCTCAAATACCGTTTTGCAGGGCTAATATCAAGAGCGAAATGGCTAAGTTTGATGTAGTCGTGGAAAAGCTGCCAGACCACGTGAATAATCAGCAACACCACGTCATTCTTCCCCCTCCAACGGAGAATTCGTAAACTAATTTGAGAGGCAGTGAGAGAACTAAATACTCACGATAGTATTGATGCTTATGTGATAGCACTCCATCAGCTGGAACTCGGTGAATCCGAAACGTCAGACCTCTATTGGCAGTTGCTGTGGCTGATTTAAGGTTTTTATTGTAGCATGAATTTTCCCGGTAATATTCCTTCATAAGCTGCTGGGGCTTGTCGGCACTCTTATCAAATGAGCCCCGTAGTCCATTACCACTGAGGAAATACTCGAAATAATCGCTAGGGTACATAGAAAACATGAAAAATCACCAACAATCGCGACAGCTGTTGTCCAACCATAGACATCAGGATCGCCTCCCAGAAGAAGAAACTAGATGCTCTTCACCTCCTCCTCCATCAACGCCCACGTCCGAGGGAGCGGTCACCTGAAATGAAGTCTGAGTTCGCCTAGGAGGAATTACTCTGGCGGGCCCATGTACAGACCCACCACAGAAAATATATGATTCTATCATGTCAACTTCGACACCACAGCCAGAAAATTTAACTCAAATCGCAGGTTTTGGAGGAACGACCAGATCGTAATTTGATTGCGGCTTCAAGTTCTAGTTTTCCTCAACCCAGCCACATTCTGTTCATTTCCGATCATTGAAACAAGATGCGGTTCTTAATTAACTCAAGCGGTGATATCAATATTATACCTCCCACTTCGACCGAACGCCAGCATCCAAGCCCTCAACTGAAACTTCATTGTGAGCCACTCTGCAATCAAGACCCAAGCTTAAATAGAGCTTTCCCACGAGTGTTCGTATTCGCGGACGTCCCGCACCCAATTTTTCTACATGAATACGGCCTGGGTCCAGATCGCCGAGGATGCCATTTTGTGGACAACACCACCTGTTTGTCAACTACCAGCAAAACAAGAGGTTGTCATGTCCACGCACTTTCTACAATTCCATGCTCAGTCCCTGAACCTTATCTATCAATTTTACGAAAGTTTGTAGCCTTCATTAAATCTCCCATAAACTGGGTTTGAACTTTTCATCTTCATAGAGGACGAAATCTTTACTTCTTTATTTCGTAAAACTTTTTTACGAGCTCTTTCATTCACATATATCTCCCCAAATACCCAAAGAATATTTCAGACTGCTTCGTCGGCTGCCGAATTTCCTCACAAGGCAATTGTAAAAAAGCAAATGTGAAATTGAATTCTACAGATAAACTCCTGAATAGAAGTCGTCATAATGCAATATTGATTTTCCACTGGCAAACGAAACACACGCGGCCTCTTATGAAAGCCGATAGAAATAGTCTCTAAATTGTCCTTGCTGTTAATGTTAAGCAGGTTTTAACTAGTGTTAGTTGTTCATTGAGCATCCATAGATGCATTTTATAGCGTTTAAGTTTTCATTGGCGTGTATGGGTGCATCTATCAGCACTTTAATTCATTAGCTGTTCAACGCAGACATGAAGATTATAGCCTGCATATAAAGCAATCAATGACTAGAACACACATTAAACAAATAATTAATCTGGCTCGAAGTGATAGGCCTAGCAGGCACCGTGGAATCTGTTTAATCGTTAAAAAAACACAGGAATAAATTTGGATCACTACTCAAATTTTATTAGAGAACTGGAATATATCTCCGAAGTTTCTCAGCCACTTTTATTGCAAAGTGGAAAAACTGATGAATTTCCGTTTTTAAAAGTCATTGTGGAAAATAGTGTTACGCCTAAGAAATATCAATGACCAAGTTACTGAACAGACCCTCTTAGAGCTTCAAACAAGGAAGGCATAAGCTTTATTTTGAACATGCCATCAACGTCGAAAATGCTGCAACTGATTGATGTTACGATTTACTCTCCTATTGGATGACCACTAATCATGGATGGACCTAACTTGATCGAGTAAGAGACAAAGAGGTAATCGGATTGGCTGGACATAGCGTGGTTAACTCATTCGCTAGCCCATAAGAGCCCGGTTGGCATAACCGGTAGTGTCATTCGCTGTCTATACATGGCTACTTTGGGGAAAATAAGCAGCTGTGTGCAGACAGCGAGATCCGTGCGCCCCGAATTGTCACCTATCAATACATCTCAACTCATATTTGTCTAACGTGGCTTAACAAAGAGCTGGTGCAATAAAATTTCATTAGCCTTAATTTTAATAACTGAAATGCCTGATAGTCGGATTTCACTATCTAAATTCCATAATGCTTTTAACATTACCGGTCACTAAAAATCTTCAATTTTGATTCCATTTATTTTACTTCACCGCAATGCATCATTTATGTCCTAAATTTATGGATAATTGGTGTGACTGATTTTCAATTGAGAAAATATGCAGTTGTGATTACATCGCGCCTTGACAACTCATCCCACCTCCATAGTTACGTTAGAAAATCACCAGCTTCTTTACGTAATATTGTCATTTTAATGTTCCATTATTGCTCACAATCAACCTTGGCTTTTGATAATCAATTTCACTTATCATTCATCTGGCTCAGCTTTTAATTTGATGCAATCCATGGGGTTTTTGGTAAAATCAATCACTTTAGCATTTAAACAGGCACTGGTCCTCGAATTTCTTCCTTGGTCCCTATGAATATCTTCTTCACTCCCATACGGTTTATCGTTTGCAATTTTTTTATTTTAGTGTTTATGAACCCTACACAGTTGTGTGAGAAGTCCCAAGAGTAATGTAATTGTGGAGACTATGCTCAATTCTTATTCCTAATTACCTGTCTAAAAGGCTATGCAACATGATTATTTATCTAGTCGGCAATCACCGCTAATGTACTACTTCACTGGCCGTTGAATTGTCCGTTCATTAAAGGGTTGTTGAAAAAAATAGTAATCAGTGCAACTATACAATTATAATAGGATATACATTTCGATTGTTGCCGTGATACAAAGCCTGGCAATTTGCTTCATCATCATCGCATTTAGTGAAGTAATATTAAGGATTCGTTGTAATGAAGGCAATGCCGTACATGGGTGTAACTGTCAATGCATGAATCCGTTGAAGCAAATTAAGACGCCCGCCCAAGCTGTTTACGAAGGAAGACTGTGAGGCCGTCATATTCAGCCAAAATGAATTAGACCGTGGTTGGATACAGCTGCTCACGTATGAATTGAACGATACAACGATTACACGAGGACCTCTGGTCCCAACCGGATTTCTAGTAATTTCGTAGTCAATCGCTCCGGTTTTTTTCAGTTGTAATCGATAAAATCAGATGAACTCGAACCGATGAAAAAAATTGTTTTTCGTCTTCTATCAAGGAACGTGCACTGGTGGATATCTAATACTTAGGCTATTCCAGAATGATAATTTATGATCAGTAAATGGGAATTTTAAAAGCGTATATAACTAAATATAAATGAAGCAGTAGAAAGGGGATGAGATTATTTACTCCTAATGGTGTAATATTACTAGAAGCAATATTAGAGGCCGAATTATTTAAATTTAATCAATCAAATGACCTTAGTATTTCAGTCCTAGATGATGCTGAAGATGTGACGGATGTCCTGTCTGACAAGAAATACGATGCAATTGGTCTGGCAGAACAGAAGTAAGAAGCTTACGCCTCAATAAGCTGTGATCGAGAAGCAGAAAATACCGCATTCCAATAGCTGAATATTAGTGTTGGCGCTCCCGACTCCACGTACCAGTTGGAGGGTCTTATTTTTCTAAATATGAAGGCCGCAATCTAACAATGTTTCTTGCATTGTATAGACCAGTGGATTTAAATAGCTGCAGCCTAACGTATTTAAGTTCTGTTCTTCTTTAAGGATAACGATGAAAAAAGCCATTGAGCTCAGTGCAAGGCGAGGAGTGAAGAGAGCGCAACTGACGATGATCCCATCTAAAGTTCCTTCAGTTTCAGAGGTCAGAAGAGAATCTGCTCCACCTCTTCGTTTACGCACTACAGTCGGGAACAGACTGGCTCCAGCCTACTGACCGCCACTTTTAGTGAGATCGAGGTTAACCAGCAATTCACATTCGATTTGTCTCTTTGGAGTCAATTCATTGGCCCAAATTGGATGAATGACCTGCTCTTGCATTTTAGCGCGAAACAGTGGTGGGCCGTGAAAAGTCCGACCAGGGTAGATTGTCCCATTGGGAAAATTGCGAGGCGTCTTCGCTGTTACCTTCCAAACTTCTCCCGTTGAAATGTCGTTTTTATCGCCATCTCTTGCAAATTTGTACCTGCATCAAATGCATGAATTTGTAACAAATGCCTGAAATTGTAATCATAATGCTTTTCGTTTTTACCAAATGTGGTGGTGAGGCAAAAACCATTTTAAGAGATAGATCTGGAAAAAATGCGAAGTGGGAGGGTGACTTTCAGAGCTTCCTTGACAGTTGGATACATATATATCACAAGCCATTTTATTTAGTGTAAAGATCAAAAGCAATTGAAATTGCTTTCTATGAGAATTGCTATGGTTGAACATTTCACAATCATGCCCTATTGAAAGGCCGCACCTCGGTCAAAAATAGGAGTTTTGTTATTCAAATCCATTTGGTGAATCAGAAGCCATAATTTCCAATAGGCATTATCATTGAAACCACGTTATGCACATGTACACTGGACTTTTAAAAGTTGACAGGATCTTGACAAACAGCAGATGAGGTCTTTATCACTTTGTCTTGACTATGTATTTTCGTATAAATACAATCGCAAGCTTTCTTTTCGATTGATTTGTACGCCGTAAATTTTACTGAAAGAGCTTGATTTTCCGAAAAAGTAGTGGAAGCATACCTCTGAGGCACAGCATACTTACCGATATGGGTGTAGTTGTTTCCACCCTGAAGATGTTTACATACGCAATCACTGAACTGAACTCTTGAGGAAAAAATTGTGGCTTTCTTAAGTTCTTCAGACATATGCGACACTTTAATCGTCAAAAGTCGGATAAGAGATAACCGAATAGTTTGGGCCTGATAACGTTACCAATGACTTTCAATATTCATATTTACCTCTATGCAAATTATTGAAAACAGCAGTTTTTCTGGCTTACGCGAGCAAATTTAAACGAGAATTCTTAAAATTTCAATGAGATAATTTCACCATGACTCGACTGCAAGTTTTTCAAATAAACTATAATGAAGCACAATTGGCCTATGTAAGTCAAAATCTAACCACATTGATGCTATCATATATATATATATATATGTTATTCAATTAATCAGTGTTGAATGCTATAAAAGGGTTTGCTACAGTTTCGCAGGCAGTTTGAGAGCTTGGGCGAACTGTTTACGTAAGGCAGCTCTACTCAGTGGACTTTAAATTAATAAAGATTTATATCCAAGAAGGGAAGTGATTTTCACCTATACGCCGTGTTATTCAATAACTCGTATAATGGTAAGCACATGCATCTCTTCGTCTTCGGCTTATTACTAAAATAGAAACAGTCTTATGCTTTCAAAACACTTAAGCATATGGGATGCATATGCTTTAACCCAAATAACTAATGTGATCGTAAAAATAAATGCTGATAATTGCTAAATTTTATTTAAATTTACATTGTCAAGACAGTTAAAAATTTAGAATTCGGCATTAAAATAAACTTACATTGTCGTCTTAATATATCAATGGCGATGCCTTAAGACCATATATTTAGTGTTTCGATTGACCAGGAAGTTGAGTGGCAACATTGAAACTAAGTTGTCAAACCTGTAAAGGCGATAACTTCATGCAAAATGAGGAGGGTGCAAACCTGCCACGATGCAAAGCCACATTTCCTCTAAAAACTACCAAAATTAATAAACTGTCTGTGTTAGCGCTAGAATACTGCAATATTGATGATGACATAAATTCCTAGTTAAATTGAGCAAATATTAAAAACTCAGAATTTTAGTAAAATATAACTGTAATTGACAAAGGCGACCTCCACTTTTCACTAAACACCAAAATTAATTTTGCAAAGTCACTTTTGGATTAGCAAATTTGGGGTAAGACCCGAAATAATATACAGAACCAATTTGACAAATTAAATGAAACACAAGCATTAATTACAAAATGGTGCGTGCGAGCTGAACATGGAGCGGTGAATTTTTTCGCTAGTCGGACAGAGCCAGTGTGGCGGAACCCGCCAAGTGGATAATCGGGGAGGTGAGTGCAGACATCTCTAATTAAACTAGTAAAATAACACCACTTGATGTGGTTTCCTCCGCCTTTTCTCTATTACGTGTTCTAAAATGAACTGCTAAGTAATTAACCATTTTTTGATAAAATATCATTATCTTAATGGAACTTAGATTAGTGCAAATCAAAGTCTACCTAAAAACATGTAAGGTAAGAAAATTTTCATAGCTGACATGCGATTGCAACTGGTTTAGATAAATTGTTTTACTTGTAACATTTAAATGTAAGAAAACAAACTTGCAAGCTTAATTAGCTGTTGAATATAAGTTGATCAAAGATTTTACTGCGATTATTCAGTGTTTTATATCTATTTACCGCTGGCTCAAAGAGTTCAAGTTTGAGGTTCAACCTCTGCAGCACATAACATATGGAATTAAAAGTGATTTAGCAATTAGAGACTAAGGAGATAAATTCAATGAATGTTCTAAAGAAACGAAGCACTACAACAGAAACCAAACACCATTTTCTTTATTAAATCAATTAATTAATTATAAGTTAAAAATTTCCATTTTCAACAGGTCAAACAAATTCCTGCAGTTCGAATTAAAGGCCCATCTGGGGAGTTCACATTTCTCAGCCCAGTAGTCACGCGTTTCTTTCAAATTTAATTCATTGTATCCTGTCAGATTATATTGTGCAACAAAACGTAGATTCTCCAAGAAAATAGACATTTCCATACCGGTTAAACGGCGATCATTCGACTATTAATGAAATATTAGTTTAAAATATGCAATCGAGTCATGAAATAATCAGTTGAAATTGTGACCTACAATATTCGCCCCATATTGCTTTAGTTCAATCTTATTTATTGACGTTTCACAATCGTAAATCGGTTTCAACTCATGCGTTTTCTGGCAGCTTGATTGCCACACATCATTATCTGGGTAGCGAGACATTATCAGTCCATCTTCGAGGACTATTCTTTCGAAGGCCTTGGTGATTTTTTCCTAGCTAAAGCATTCATTTCCTCGAGAGTTTGGTCAGAATAACCTGGAATTAAGGATGACCTTTTTATCTTTCATATAATAATAACAAAAATCTGTTAATTAAATAAGTTTACAAGATGTGAATTCTGCAAAACCAAAAAATTTAATCGTGAGAATGATGAAAATATTTAGCGAAATAAGAACCATGGTCTGTGATTTGAAAAACAATATTATATGAACTCCGTGGCTTATATAGAGGAGATATCGGAATGTCTTCTCAGCAAAACAAAATTGTTTCTTTACATATCCTTGTATGGTGATGACCTCTGTGTATCTAGTGACCTATACCTCCTTCTGCTCAGAAATTGTTGTTACCAATTTCGTAAAATTTACTAATTCAATAATATTTAAGAGAAGATGATCATAAGGAAAAACTTTAGAGTTTATTTAATAATAAAGACCTTTTTTGCAATTTTGATTGCCCTAAACCTGAAGAAGTAAATAAAGCCCTTTTTGTTTAACTGTGCAGCAAGTTGGTTTGACTCTGTCGAAACAATCCCGTCGAGTTAACATCAGGAGTGAAATGGTAAAGTTCGATGTAGTCGTGGAGCAGCTACCTGAGCACGTTACCAATAAGCTACATCACGTCATCCTTTTCTCTCCAAGGAAGCAAGGAGCAGACATCCACCAAGTTGAAGGGGCAATAATCAAGCTAACCTTAATACTCCCGAAAGTGATTACAATTACGAGGTAGCGACCCACCTTGAACTAATGGATTCCAAACAGTCAGATCTCTATCGTTAGATGGTGTACAATTGATTCCTGGTCTCTCAGTGGAAAATCAATATTTTCCTGAGATGTTCCTACATAAACTGCCCGAAATTGTCAGCATCTTTATCAGGGCTGCCCCAAAGTCCCTTACCGCAGCTGAAGACTTGCACCAACGCTTTTCTACTTTGCGATAAGATATGGAAGTAACTGCAGCCAACTTAAGATGGGTCCTTCAAGGTGATCAGATGTCCGAAGTAAATAATTAATATCTTACTCAATGGGGAGGAAACGGTGGTGAGCATAGACAGACCCTAGGTCGCTTTCATAGAAGGCTTCCAAAGTACAGGTAGCAAATTTTCCCATTAGGAAAAACCCGTCAAACCAGATCCTACGCCCTTACAAAGCAAGCCCCTCTCCCCTCGCACCCCATGACTGACAAAAATCCCAAGTCCCTAGCCTTAACCTCTTCTTATCCCACGTCGGAACCAAAGCCCACCCGGAGCGGATAACATGCACATTCCCCCGAACATTTGGGCAACTACCATCTTTTCTAAACGGGAGCCCCTCCGTTATCATAAGCGGGGTGGGCGTTGGAGGAGCGGGGCGTATGTAGTGCTTATGTGCTGTGCTGATGTGGGTACTAGTCTCAAGGACAGAACGAAAACGACAGGCATCAATCTCAAATCGCTTAGTCACAATTTCCGTCCTGTAACGAGAATTAGTGTATGCAACACCGTACGGCAGCGTGCAGTCAACACCTCATTCATCATGTGCCAGTTCGTTTAACTTAATACAAGTCCATACGTTCATCTTCGAATTTCTCTTACCGGGGAAGTTATCGGAAGTTTTAGCACTACTTAGTGTGACAATCACTTTAAATCCAAACACATCTCTCGAACGACGATCACGTAAAGCAAATATGTCCTACATTGTGAAAGATTAATACCAGTATCTACATCGTATTCTGATTTCAAGTGTTCAAGTGAACGAATTGAATCAAACTACTAGATGATACAAAATATTTTAATCTTTAGTGTACCTTTCGTCATCCAATTATAAACAAATATGTTGTGGGGTTACCTGTCCAAAAATATGCCTCATTGCGTAATCTGTCCAGCAAAATATATTCAGTAGCATTTTAGATGACATATTCAACAAAAAATTGTAATTAAAAACGCCCATTGCATTAGCAGCTACAAGATGTATTAATTAATTGAAAGCATATTCTAGGTCCGTGAACCATATATTCTACATCCTTTTCGATATTGTCATGACCGATGGCATTTTTCCTGGTAAGTAATTAGGGAACTTTGAGTTTTGAGGTTACATTATGCTTGATTCAACATAAATTAGCGTAAAATTCCTATTACTTAACAGAAACACTAAGTCGAAATCTTCTTTACGAGTACCATATCAGAGAAGCTTTTATGTGAATCAAATCATTTCAATACTCCTTCGAAAGCAAAGGCGAATCACAAACAAGAATTTCATAAAACACGCACTTGCCAGAATTGAAGTAAAATGTATTTTTTTCAAAATTATGAATTGCTTTACCAAACGACACTTTAGGCAAATTTAGTGAGTTGGCTGTTGCAAATTATTTTCTTATTTGCTGTGTACGTGGCGCTGGGAAGAGGAGGAATATTTACTTGCATGCATTCCATGAAAGCTGCCGCCCTTAAAGTGATGAAACTTTCCACCTGAACTCAGGCGGGCTCGAATATGGGGCCTTCAATTTACTGGTACATGCGGTACCTAAAGAGAAAATTCATCTGCACAGGCTTTTGACTTGGTTCTGCAAAAGTGATAAATATATTCATGATTCAAAATGATACCGGAAATCCTTCTGTCCATTTGTTTTGAGCAAAAGTTAATTGCGACGATACATGTTTGAAAACTGAGTGATTAAATAAGCTTGATAAAGTGATATTTGTCATAGGGAACTATTAATGAATAGGTAAATGCAAAACCATTCATTGTTAATGAAACATATTTAAGAGATAGACCAGCTTGAAGTGCAGGGACGTGAAGTTGAGGCTTTTGAAGCCACTGATCGGAACCTAACTGACCAGGCCATCTGACCAACGGTGGTCCTGTTCTCAAAAGTGGAGACGGAGACAGCGTCTTCCGCTCAACCGGGGGAAAAGATAACGGGGGTTTTCATGTTTATTTATGATACTATTTCGTGAAAATCCGCCTGGCCAATTTACCCGCTAGTGGATATCATCCAGTCAGACAATTTTGATTGGTGCTAATCTGCTGATCAGTGCATTTACGAACATGTATGGAAATCAAGGAGATGTCAATTTAACATGACGGGTGCTGATCTTGTGCATCAATTCCATTCCTCGTTATTAGTTAAACGAATGAATTAACTCATTTGCGCCTCCTAAGTGCATATTTCTGACTATGAATGCATAATATTGTTATTAATGTTTGAAATTTGGCTTGCTTTTAGTGAGGACAGAACACGAGGTGACCTCCAGGTCTGCTAACGTCTTTACTTAGATTTTTGAGGAGCATATGATTTGTCACCTTATCTCCAATCACTGCAGATTGCCATTGACTGACGCCGCATGGTGTTAACGGAAAACCGATCAGATTGACTGAGCTAACTAGTGGACGTAGATTTCACAAAAGAATATGTTTAATATCCTCGTCAAACTTAGGGAAGCTTATGAAACTACTGGAAAAATTAGCAGCATTTCAAAGAATTTGCTCATCAGACCGCTTAGTTGCATCCGTTATTTGATTTAACTCGGTCAAAAGCAGTTGCTTAAATTGAGAAAAACCACTTTCTGGGGCAGCATTTGCTGGCAGTATAACAGAGCGGCTTTTGACGATCAAAAGTGGCAGCGGTGGCAGAAAATACCGTTAAATTATTGTTGTTAGATAATTGAAACTCACCGAGCCAACATCGCAACCCTGGTAGCTTCCCACTTAGGATAGTTGATGGTGTGCTCACAATCGTCACATTCATTGGACAGCTTCTCTTCGACGTCTTGGATTAACCCAGCGAAAAATTCTCAACCGAGGAGTTATCAACATCTTTTCTGAAATTGAGATATTTTGATAAAAAGAATTAGGTTTGCAGTATTTTAAAGTGATTTTTATTGTTCATGGAATCAGGGGTCCCGTGGATTGTCTAGATAGCTTTGAAATGATCTCAACATTTACAGGGTTGACATCACAGACACTGGTGTCTTTCGAGCTTGAGGCCATCTTCCCATTGATCACATATCTAATCTACGTTGCAGTGGTAATCAATGAAGGTGTCAAGGACAAAGATTTAGATTTGGTGTCTGGTGAAGTGTTTGATTTTTAAAGTCGGAGAGGTTGGGAAAGCCATCAATTGGCAGGATATTAACAAAATTAAAAAATAGAAAAGGAAGTTGGCCTGGCGGAGCATTAAAATGTACAAATGTAATAGATTGCACGTTAAAAATTAGCAGGACTAGTATAAGTGTCTCTAGTAGCTTTCACGACGGCAACCCTAATGAATTGAACAGAATGTCAAAAACGTCCCATGTTGATCTCAATGACGAAGGCATCCTCGCAAATCACCCCCGTCTCCTAGACCATAACCTCAACGTCAGGAGTTCTTCCACCGGAGAGTTGTCATCTGCACGGTCTCGGTGGCAGTTGAAGTCGTAGAGAGTTTGAGAAGGTGGAGTGGGCATCCACCGTAAGGGTGATGCTGGATGACATACAAGGGAGTAGAAGAACACAATGTGACTTTTCAGTTCGTTAAACTCTTTTCTTCATTCAGTTGGTAGCCTCACACTTAATTACTGCATGAAACCAGATCTGACGAGTCTTGATTACAACGAAAAATCAACAAGACTGATTGAACCAACCATTAGCAGGTGACTCCACATTAAAAGTCCCTCTAAATAGTCTTGTAAAAAAACGCGAAACCTGTCAAATTGCTTCGCAAGCTTTTTGCACATTAAGGAAATTGCATATCAGCTGATTTGAGTTCATCAATTTTTATATTGTCAATTTATTAGACAGAAATAAGACAACTTTGTTTGCAATTTTACAATGCGCTTATTAGCCACCAAACGTGTCAACTGTGATATGAATTGTGAAGACTGACATCAGAAACTCTAGTGGCTTCCTCCTCAGGCGAATCGAAGGTGTGGTCACTATCATCCCCATTCTTCGGACAGGTCACAGCTCCTCTTCGCCGTAAACGTAGCCATCGAAGGTGTCGAAGACGAAGACATCCTCGTTCACTATCCCAATCTCCAGATTTGATGATTGAGTAGACAGTAGTGGGAATGTAAGACCTCACAAATTCAGGCTGATTGGTGGTGCTGGTCCCAGGTGGAGAGTTTTACTAGAACACTCACCTTCGGTTCCTGCCAGCTTCAAAAATTAAACGCACTTCGACGTCGCAAGGCATCGTCTTTCAAAAGCCAGCCAGTTAGCCATTCCTTTAATATCTCAGGTCAACAGATTGGGTTGGTGTCTCATTTTTGACCCCAGGAATTCACCTTTTCCAACTCTTTGGAAACGAACTATATTCAATCGGCCGGTTTTTTAATAGTGGCCCAAATAAATGGGATTTTGATTACCATCCTCTCGTCGACGTTTCAGTCGGAGGAGCACGGTGATCCTTCCTCCACAGTTTGAGACGACATGGAGAATCCTCATGTGACCTAATGTTAATCGTCATTTCTAATTTCCATCAACATAGACAAAGATGATGATGATGAAAGCCATTCTAATTGCAGATTATCTAGACTAGGATTATCGATCTATAAGACTCCATTTTCCGATTAAATTATTTATCACCTATATCCGAAGCATTCTAAAGCAACCGAATGTCCATCCATTACGCAGTCTTTATAATCGCAAATTAAAATAAATGCACGGAATTAACAAGTAGTAAATCAGACTAAGATCTGTGAGTTTATACTTTAACAACTACAGGCTGCCAGCAGGCATTAGTAAACGTTTACTCCAAGGGACACAATATTAGAAATATTAGGGACATCGAAATATGATAGGAATAATGAGTATATTATCCACAGAACCATTTTCGCATAGTTTAAATCACTTGCAGTTAGGAGAGAAAAAACTTTTATGATAGGCACTTTTTTCAAAACCTAGATCACCTTTCTTTCTACATACATATAACACCATTAATCTATGCACAAATTGTTGTTTAGAAGCTAAATTCACGCTAAGATACTCCTCACAAATTACACCCTAAAAACAAATTTGGTCTAGCCCAATCAGCTGATCCTAGCGTGGACAAACCAAATAATCGATGATGGCTCGTGCATTCAAACTGCCTGCTAGGCGAACTCAGTCAAAAGCGACTTCGTGGACATAACGCAAACGTGTGTCTTATGACCAGAAATGAGCTGAAGATGGAGCATGTCCATTGGTGCATTATCTTCCAGAGGTTGGCTCAATGGCTCTGAGTGGCTTCCCAAGGCCGGCACTTCCAGGCAAGGGCGGCTTTTATTTACTGGATTCGCTCTGAGCTAAAAGGCAAGCATACAGATTACCTATAGCGAATAGTAAAATTTCGGGACTCTACATTTCAAGAGCAATAACCAAGATACTAGATTTTTGGCTTTTCTGATTATCATTTGCAAGGTCTGAATGTTTGTTGACAGAAGGAAATTCGCGTCTACAAAAGATAGGGCATATTTTTAGCATGCAAGTCATTTTTTTGGAGGTTTGGTGCTTCTTTCACTAGCTTTTTCTAGTTCTTGATGCATCTACAGATGCAAATAGTTATTTTTTTCGAATGTTTCGAAATGCATTAATTCCATTGTCGTTTCTAACTGCATACATTGGATAGTTGTATAGGTCATTGAACTTATCGTGTAGTAATGGCATGATTTAGAGAGCGTTGCAAATTTGAATATAAGTCAAGCGACAATATATCGCGAGTCACTAGTGGGCCTCAGAGGACGATTAGCAATTCCTATTCCTCTTGAGACAGGTTTTGGATTCTACCTTTACTGTACAATGAAAAAAGCAAAAAATATCTTAATTTCATTTATAAATAGCCTTTGTGAATTATAAGATTCTGCAGGTATTGTTTTAAAACAGCTGAAAATCTATGTGGAAGTCCTTTCAGTGGACTTATCAATGAAATTGCCATTTGCATAAAAAAATTCCTCATTTTTGAAACGTTAGACAACTTGCGATTGTATTTAACTTGACTGATACAGTGCCTTTGCATTTGAAATATGAAGCGAATAAAGTCTTGATGTTATTTTGGAAGATAAACCAATTAGATGGAGAGTTGGTTGAACATTGCTTTAACTTTTAATTTTCGTTAAAAAACTGAAAAGTGGTTAATTCTACGTAACTCTTCACACCTGTTCCGTTTTAGTGAAGTGGCCGTAGATTTATTAGAAACCTAAGTGTCAATTAAGGTGAAGAATTACTCTTTTGGCAACTATTTGACAAGAATTTTTTTATCGTAAATTGCCACATTGTTCATCGTTGATAGAATCTGCAAATGTAATCCTTCTCTTCAGCATTTGCAGATGAAATATTCCTCTCCAAAAGTTGACATCGCCTTGGAGATAAACCGAGGCAGACTAATTCTCAAAAAACAGCATATTCTGCAAGCTTATGTAAGCGTCGGAAGAAACGGAATCAGCCTTGAAGGTAATTGGAGGTTTTGTTGTAATTGATTGCTAATAATCATTCTGGTATACATTGAGTTATCGCTAACTGGACAACCGGAGGTAGAGAGCTTGACCAGACCTCTAGAGCACCAGGTTTTTTGATGACCGTGCAATGTCGCACGTCACGTTTTGTTGTGGAAATTCGGGTTTCGATCACTATATACATAGGCAGGAATTCGAAATTGGAAAAAAGAGCAAAGACTGCGTCAAGAAAGGCCGTCATCAGCAAAGAAGACATTGAGAGAGGTGTAAATGGCAAGTAGTAAACGGTCCTTGACATTGACAAAAAATTAGCAACGCAAGTGGTTAGGGTTAGTGCGGCTGGCAACTATACGGTTTTATTTATGGCGAATTACCTCCCCCTAAAAGTAGCTATTAAATGCTGTCCAATCGCAGAGTAACAATTTATCCCAGTTAGGATCGATGGGAGAAGACGTGTACACTGAACCCCTAAATAGAGTAGTTCAAACCTGTGTGGGGAGCTGAGTTTTCAAGCGGCAAAGATGGTGATGCAGCAAATTCATTTGTCGCCATGGGCGTAATTGACGCTTTAATAGAAGAGTGGCTGATGAAAGGGAATGCTCTCTCTAGATAAAGTGCGTCAGTGCTAGCTGCTGTATGGTGATGTATGGGGCCTAACCAGGCCACTACGGATAGCCGTCACGTAACTGTTAGGTCAAGTCTGTCGTCTTTGAATTGGCCTTTTGTCATATAATGTTTGTACCAACTGTACAAAGGTGTATTAGTTAAGTATAGATTGCTAGCGAAAATCCTTTTCTTCCTCATGCAATGGAATGTCTCCTCAGATTATTTGCATTAACATTTTTGAGAGCGCCCACGCACGCATGACTCCCTGGAATACCAGGGAAATCTGAGGGTGATCTACGTCGGGGTGAGTATGCGCCGCAGTATTTCGGGCACACCGGTGGGTGATAGAGGCCCGGTTACCACCTTCACTGCGAAAGCTGTTCCGCGGCAATTTGAAGAGTCAGCGAAACAGTTTGAGTCGATATTCTACATGGTAGGTTGTGAATTCACTCCTGTTATTTCAACCCATTGATGTCCATTTTCTTGCATTCACTATCTACTGCTTGGTAAAATTCTTAGATTTGTTGAAGCGGTCAATATGGTACAGGACTTAAGGCTACTGAGGATACTGTCCTGAAAATTCTTCTATTGGGCAGAAAATCAACTGCCTCTAAACAGCAAAGAGGTGCGCAAGCTTCATCTGCCCTCAGTAAGTCTCCCTTTTAATTTCAAAAAAATCTTTAAGCCATAAATCAACCCATACTACCAGATCAAAGTTTACACAGCTATGATTATAATTTCTTTTCTATAACATTGTAATGAGCTGTTTGTAGTGATGTTGACTTGTTGCACAAGATGGCAAGTACGCTCGTGGGAATTAATGCATAAAGAAATTGCCATTCTAAGTAACTGAAGAATCAGAGAGGCGAATGTTCGAGATGAAAATAGAATCTCCTCCGCTGGAGGCGACCGGGCGACCGGGTTTCAGGTGTTTTCTGTCGTAAGAGCGGTAGGGTAGTCTGTCGGCCTTCTTCAGGGTCGCCGCTGTCACCGCATGGATGAGATGCAGTAGCTGTGCACTAACGCCTTCTCAGATCTCACGGTCTGCAACACACTTCCTTGGTTGAGTAGAGTTCGGGGCCTACTAATGAGGGATGAAAGTGTTCCCATGCAAAAACGCAGTTACTAATGGGGATGTCTAGCTATTTGTAGTAGAGCGAATGACCAGAAGGAACTATCTGACGAATGGGTCTGTATCAGCATCTCTCCCAATTAAGTAATTGCGTTTTCCTTTTCCTATCTGTCACACTGTAGGTTTGTTTATATCACCCGTTTGTGAATATGAAGGTAATGTCGTGTCACATACCCGCATTTGGTGGTCTGAATGAGTGGTAAGAGGTTGTTGAGTTTTCAAAAATTAACAAAAAAGCAGAGAAAAGGCAGGCAGGGTTGTCAAAGGGACCGCACAGTAATAGAGACACGAAACTGCGTTGTTTTGGAAGACTTCTGAAATTCATGGTCTTTTAAATTTCTTTATACATTTTAGCAATAAAACTTAGACTTCTGATGCACTGATCGTGGAAGTCCACTATGGCGCCAAAAACGCTTAAACTCTAATAGCTATAGCAGTGAAAAATCAAATTTAAAAAGCACATGGCTAATTCATCTTTCTGTTCTGATATATAATTGCAAATTTTCAATTTACCTCGCAACCTTATCCTAAGGATGTCTCAAATAATTATGTGGAATTAAGTAAAACCTATTAATAATCGCAATACAAACTCGAGCCCTATAAAAATTTCCTTTTTCAGAAGTTGCCGGTTACTTTTACGCCTGTCCCGAAGATAAGAAAGAATTCAAGCCTGATGAGGACAAACATGTGATTATAATACTAGTTATATACATAGATAATCATCAATCATTCTTCGCTTTCTCCGGCTACACAGCAAGAGAACACATTCCGCAATCTGCCAAGGAAACGCCGCCACCGCCACGAATTGAAAAAAGATAATTTACGTTGTTATTCTTGCTACCGGATTTTCGGAAATAAAGAAGGATATCGTTGCTTAACGATAACGATCCTTTTGACTGCATTATCTTCCTCTATGTTGAAGGAAACTAGAAAGGAAGATTAATTAGAGGTCAAATAAGAAAACTCCAAAACATGAGGGAACTACTTAAAATCACTGAGTCTAGCTTCGGTGGCCCTGCTGATTTCTCTGATGGGGATCCCCAGGGAATGGAAGGGGATCGCACCATTGACCCACCGACAAGCCGTTTCTCTCCACCTGTGAACCGTCGAAGTCGTCGATTGCCCATTTGATTTCGGTTTGCACCTCCAAAGTCTTATTTTCGTTCTCAGACTTTTTATCGTTTTCGACGTTGTCAAAGATGAAGTAGGACATAACGTGACAGTTACTTGGCAGTTATCCGCCAATGTTTTCAAAATAAATTTTGTGCAACCTCTACCTTTTTGCTATTTTTGAGATTCAAGTAGTCCTAAGAGAGGGTGGTAATCAAAATCGCATTTATTTGGGTAATTATTTATGAACCGGTCGATTGAATATAGTTCGGTTCCAATTAGTTGGAAAAGGTGAATTCCTGAGGTCAAAAATGAGCCCTCAAGCCAATCTGTTGACCTGAGATATTAAAGGAATGGCTGGCTGACTGGCTTTTGAAAGACGATGTCTTGCGACGTCGAAGTGTATTAATTCTTTGAAGCGGGATGGAACCGAAGATGAGTGTTCTAGTTTAACTCTACCTGGGACCAGCACCGACAATCAGCCTGAATTTGTGAGGCCTTGAGATTGAGAAAGTGCACGAGGATGTCTTCGTCTTCGGAGGAGTTGTCCGAAGAATGGGACGATAGCGACCACACCTTCGATTCTCCTGAGGAGGAAGCCACCAGGGTCTCTGATGTCAGTCCTCACAAATCATATCACAGCTGACACGTTTGATAGTCAAAAAACGCACTCTAAATTTGCGAACAAACTTCTCCCCGAAAAGTTGACTTTTTCTATCTGATCAACTGATTTTAGCAAAGTGATATAAAATTAATCGATGCAATCGAACTAGGTGATATGCAATTTCCTTGATATGCATTAAGTTTGTGAAGCAATTTGATATCTTTCGTGATTTTTTGCAAGGCTATTTAGAAGGACTTTCAATGTGGAATCACCTAATGTTTGGCTCAATCAGAGTTCAACGAACTGAAAAGGCACATTGTTTTCTTCTGATCCTCTGTATGTCTTCCAGCATCTCCCTTACGGTAGATACCCACTCCACCATCTCAAACTCTTGACGACTTCCTCTGCCATCAATAAGGTACGGGTGACAACTCTCCGGTGGAAAAAGTCCTGATGTTAATGTTATGGTAAAGAGACGGGGATGATGTGCGATTTGCGATTCTGTTCAAATTTTAAGGGATGCCATTGAGAAAGCCGTTAGAGACACTTGTGCTAGTCCTGCTAATTTTCATCGTGCAATTTGTTACATTAGGAAATTTCAATGCTTCCTCTGGCTAATCTCCTTTTATATATTGCTAAGATTCTTTAATGTCCTGCCCATTAATGGCTTTCCCAACCTCTCCGAATTTGACGATAAAGCACTTCACCAGACACCGAATCCAAATGTTTTTCCTCGACACCTTCAATGACTACCGCTGCAACGAGGATTAGATTTGGGATCAGTGGGCAGATAGCCTCAATCGGGAAAGACACCATTGTATCTGATGTCAACCCTGTATTCGTTGACATCATATCAAAGCTGTCTAGACAATCCACGGGAAGCTGATTCTATGAACAATAAAAATCACTTTGAAATGCTGCAAATAAAAGTCTTCTACAGCACAATCACCCGGTTGTAGCTAACACGATAATACGTAATCGTTTGAAAATATTTTACGGGGATAATGCACGACGTCGAAGAGGAGCTGTCCGATGAATGGGACGATAGTGAGCACACCGTCAACTATCCTAAGTAGGAAGCCACCAGGGCTGCAATTTTGGCGCCGTGAGTTTCATTTATCTAAAAACAATAATTTATCGGTATTTCATGCCACCGCTGCCATTTTTGATCGTCAAAATCCGCTCTCTTATAGTGCCAGCAAATGCCTGCCTCAGAAAGTCTTTTTCTTGATTGAATCAACTGCTTATGACCGAGTTATAGGAAACAACCGATGCAACCACACGACCTGATGATCAAATTCTATGAAATGCTGATAAGTTTTTTTAGCAGTTTCATAAGTTTCTCTAAGTTTGACGAGGATATCATTTATTTTGCTCGAGTATCTTTTAGTAAACAAGTTTATTAGCAAAGAATACAGATAATAAATTTACACGGTGTGAGGATAAGAACTGGTTTGACCTTTGTTTGTCAACATTGCAATAAGAGCATCATTTTCCTGGCGCCATTTCATCTTTGCTACTTTAAAGGCAAAAACATTTTGTCTATGCAAAAAATGCAATTAAAGCTAAGTTTATATCGACACCGATAAGAAAATATATGAATGACAATTGTGATGCCTTAGCAAAGCATGTTATGAATAAATAAAATTTAAAATAAAAGATTCTGCTTTTAGTATCTACTACAAATTGGCAACCAGTTCGTACCGCAATTGTTGATAAAGGAAGAAGGGTAAAGGAAACACGAAGGTGTTCTTTACTGGTATATTAATTGGATAAATACTATATATATCTATATTATGATTTAAGCAATTTTTTCCAAATACTTGAATAGGATTTCTCATTGTGAAATACAGGAGCAGGGATTTTAATCATGCAATTGAACAATTTGCTTTCTTTATTGTGTTCATTGATTCCATCACTTTTCATTAGTCTAATTGCTTTAATGTTACGTTTCTTTTAGACTGGCATAATTCGCTTTTTTAAATACTTGCCCAAGATTTTGGGTATTGAATTGTTCTTTAATTTAGTGTAAATTGGGTGTGATATTCAAAAATCCTCTTACCTTATTTTGATTGAAAGATATTTTGCAACTCCATAAATCAATGCTGAATTCTTAATAAATTTTCTTCTACGTTATTTGGCCAAGCTTACAAAATATGAACTATTACGTTATGATAAAAAGTAGGCGAATTTCACACATCGTTTTTACGCGAGCCCATAAACTGCCATTTGGCATCTTAAGAAGAAGTACAACAATCTGGAGCCTCACTGAGGCTTCTAGTGCCATCCCGACTATTTAGTGATAATAGGGGCAGAATTCGCAACACCTATGGCTGCGGTGAGTCGTCACTTACGGTATATGGATTGATTGCTCGTTGGCTAAAAAAATACTCCGAAGCATTCTGAGGTAGACATTACGGATGCATATGTGTAGATCTGATAGAAAGAGGGTTGAATTCACTCTATGCGCATTCTTGTAGACAGAAGTGAAATTAATGAATTTATTAAAATAAATGCTCAGGTTTTTTTAACAAGGAATGGTATTACTTATTTCAATAAGTTTTTTCAGTAATATATTCTCTGCGCATTCTTGCGATCCTTAAGGTTCAAATTAAACAAAACCGTTTAGTATTTTTCCGCAATCCCGTATGGCTTTTCTTCCGAAGCTTAGGTGTCGTTAATGAAGCAGAAAACTTAGATTGCGTCTTTACTGATCTTCAAACTGTTAATAAATACATTTAATTAATAACAAAATTTAAAAGTTGATTTTGTAGGTAATTGCCAACTTGTCATCGAAAAGAAACACGTCAGCCCGCAATAATTATTCCACAAAACACCCCTGAGCTAATTAACTTGATGGTTCCTTATTAGGATGGCGTCGTGGTTGCAAAAGTACTTCGAAACCTAACTCTAATATACGCCACCTCTCAGAATAACAACGGAGAGAATATCGTTGGAATTATCAATAACCCCGCATTTAATTTTGTTGGTTCGATTTCGTATCGCAACTATTGAAGCAGAGACAGAGAGTTTAACAATTCATTTCGCTTGAGAAAAAATATTATCAATCAGTTAGACATTAAACGCTTGATAAATGCGATTTTCAAGCGAAACGCCCTCAAACAATCACTTTGGCCACCATGCAACTTGAGATTTCACCCTTTAAAAGCGAAAATAATAATAAATTCGCCATTTAATATAATCAATAAAAATAAAAAAGAAGTAAGTAGCCCAGACAAGCAAAGACAAGCTGTAGAAACGCCACACTTGTGCGCCATCAGATAGGTGCTCAACGTTCTACAGGAGCCACCGCCGCTGCTGCGTACGTGGTGCTGGGTAATAGTCCTCATTTGGACTACAAAATCCTATATGCACAAGAGGAAGAATATTTACCTGCGTGCATTCCATGAAAGCTGCCACCCGCAAAGTGATGAAACTTTCCATCTGAACTCAGGCGGGGTCAAACATGGGACTTTCAATTTACTGGTACATGAGTTACCTAAAGAGAAAATTCATCTGCACAGGCTTTTGAATTGTTTCTGCAAAATTGTTATATATTCATGATTCAATATGATACTGGAAACTGTTCGGTCCTTTTGTTTTATGAGAAATTTAATTGCAATAAAATATGTTTGGAAACTGAGTAATTAAACAAGCTTGATTAAGAGATATTTGTTATAGAGAGCTATTGATGAATAGGCTAATGCAAAAGCAATCGTTGTTAATGAAAACATATTTGGAAATTGTTTCAACTTGAAGTGCAGGGACGCAAGGTTGAGGCTTTTGATGCTACTAATCGGAACTCAACTGACCAGGCTAACTGACCAGCGTGGGTCCTGTTGGCAAAATTGGAGACGCAGACAGCGGCTTCCTATCAACCGCAAAACATGACTGGGGTTTTTCAAGGAATTGCTAGTGGATATCATCCATCTAGATAAATTTGATTGGAGATAATCTACTGATCACTAAATGTATTTACGAACGTGTAGAAAATCACTAAGATGTCAATTTAACAAGACGAGTGCCTACACGATTCAGGTGGATTATCAAAACTGAGCTCTTCACCCAGCACTTAATCTAAAGTTTTCCAGTTATCAAAATTATTTTTTTTCAGACTGAAGACACTCCGATTCATTGTGCTTAGCAGACATTTAATCTTTTAATATTTTGTTTATTTATTTATGTTTTTAGTGGCTTATTTCCCGCTATTCAACATGCATGCTGGTAACTTGCAACTTGTAATCTTGAACCGGTAAGCATGACGTGTTTACTTAATACGGTGATGCCGCCTATACTTCGATCCTATTATAAGGTATAATCACTAAGTAATCTAAAAAAAGAAAAAAAACTTACCTAACTTCATACTATTTACGAAGACATGCGCCATATATTTCCATATGCCCATTATAGGAATTTATGAAACATGGGTTTGCAACTCATATTTGAAAACCTATAAATGAAAGGGATACTTTATGTTTTAATGGAAATATTGACCTTATAATAGTGATACTTAACCTCATTACAATATATCTTTCTAGGAATGAAGATAGTGCTTAAGCGATTAAATAAGCGATAATAATTATTGACCCTTTCTTAACATCACAACCACTCATCCACCCATTTTCCTGGCCAATCCCAACACTAGATGTCGGGTTTCAAGGCCTGTGACACAAAACTGTGTTTGCGTTAAGTTATAACCTGAAGACGAGAAGATGTATTTACAAGCCATTTTACCTGTTTTAGAATAAAATGATATCGGTAAAAATCGAATGCCAAACAGTTAAAAAAATACATAATCAAAGAAATTTATCACATTTGTGATTGTGGTTTTATATTTCATTCATCAGCTGCATCTCCTTCAGGTTTGCTATGTAGACCGGCCATACGCAAACAGGTTACCCGCACGCGAAATCTGCACTTTTTAAAAGCATTTGTGCAAGCTAAAGACTGCCTAATGCATATGTGACTTCCGCCTGATTTAAGCTGATAGTTATTACCAAAGAATATGACAATTTTAAGTTCCCATTTCTCAGTTAAGCTTAAAACCCTGTTTGAAGTTACAAGATAAGTCATTTGGGATTGCGTAAAATTTCCAATTTTGGAAGCACTAGCAAGAGTGTTAAAAGTTGGCGGAAATCCAGTGAATAATGCTTTTCATGGTAAATTTTAAATAACGGAATCGGAATAAGCCAACCGGGCCCTGTCGGACTAGCGGCAGGGGTAACCGCGACATGTACAACCCACCCACTCATCACAACTTTGCACACGCGAAGCACTTGATCAATAATCAGTCGAGATCTGATGCAAACCAAATAGTTATTGCTGGGAATTATTTTATGCCTATTTCTAATTGCTCTCTTTTGCATAGACACAAATTATTTCGACTTTTATTGTTATTTCTTGACATGAGCTGAAGGTTTCTGGGTATTAGAAGCAATAGTAATGGTTCTGAGCCGTAAATAAGTTTAAAAGAGATATTTCAAGGTCTTTTTGACACTTCATGAATTCTGAGAAGAACCACAGTTAAATTCTCATATCTGTCTCCTGCACCCGTTCAACAAATCATAAAGGCCTTCAATCATGCTATTAACAGCGGGTTTATAAGCTCATGTGCGGATCCCTTTTGAAATAAGAAATTCGCACTTAGCCAAGTAAATGGGATGATTTGAACTGCTGCCGAAGGTACGCAGTAATGTTTTAGTTAAGTCATAGTGCCACATACAAAGGTGTAGAATGGCGCTCATTACTGAGTTTGTTGCGATTCCAGTTAGGGGTGATGCTTCTGGTCATCGAAATAAAGATAAATGCACAACCTTTAGAAGGAGGGAACGGATCCTCATGGTCTACATGATCATGTAGGAAACGAGCACCTGGGTTAATTTTCAAGCGGGGCCTTTTCACGTAGTGCAACTTTTGCTCGTTGCGCCACTTCAGTACATATTTCTCACCCTGAATACTTAATATTTTTATAGTCCAAATACTCCGTGAAGTAGACAGGTATAGACAGGTACAATCACGCTTTACAATGCCACACCTTATTTAACATCAAATCCATTTCTGTTATATTTGAAAGTGATGGATCCGATAAGCCGTGCTCTCTATGTAGTCAAGCAAAGATTTTTTTATTCTTCCAGCAAATCTAACAACCTGACAACGATTGTCCTCTTTCAGTTTGACTTCCATAAATTGCATAAAAACATGAGATGTAATGGACTGAAACCATTTATTATTTAGAATATCAAGCTCCTTAACTATAATTTAAGAGAAGCGTTGCAAGAAATAGCAATGCGGAATAAAATAGATACTGACTTTTTTACTTTAGTATGCATTGATTACCATTGAAGAAACAAATTATGAAGTAATCATTGTGGAAATAAACGAATTCGTTGAATAATGGGTCAGGCATCACCAATGAGTCAGGTAAAAAAGAAAGAGAAATAACAGGCTGGTTGTGGATGAAGCGGTGTCCTCATTTGCTGGTTTTCAAAAGCCTGGTTGGCAGAACACGTGGAGGGGCTATGGCACAAAGTGGATTCATTTAAGTGTCCAACTAAAGCAATTGCACAGGTACATCCTACCGTGACAGACAACACTTAACCGTCATGACATTCCCTTATAAAATGGTTTCTAGGTTATTTATTAATAGGAAGGACAGATATTCTGAATGAAATTAAATTAAATGCGCTTGCACTACGTGGGTTATAACACAATATTTATTGCATAACGCAACTTCTATGTTGCAATTAAAATTGGTATCGATCCAAGTGCATTTGATCAAACTGTAAAACAAACACGATAAAGATATTTATCTATCTAGTAAATGTTCTATCACATATGTTTCGGTTTATTTTATTTCGAAGCATCTATTATGCATGACCAAATCTCTAATTGGCTTGTGCCTCTTTCACCACAATTGGTGATCACTAGTAAGTAGAGCAAATAATCACACGCCAAAGTAAGCAAGAAATGGGGGGTTCAATAACAAATAAAAACGATATTCCAAACAATGAATTACGGAAGACAACGGAAGGAAACTCGACAAGGCCTACCGGAAGAAACTCCGCAAGGTTCCCGAAAGGGTCCATCACTAATCTATAGAAAACAATTTGTAATTACCTTCAATTCATCAAACTGTCCAGAAATGTTTATAGAAGTTATTAATTTCCTAAGCAAATATTTTTATCTTCAGATATTCCCACATTCTTTAGATCAAACGAATCTATTGCGAATCGCTTGCTAATAGCCTTCTAGATAAGATACTTGCATTAACAATCTTCGAGTAGATTCTCTTTTAAGAATTCACAATTAATCCTTTCCGGTGACTTTCCTCTCTCCAAACTCAGTTCACGAAAATGATATGTTTATGCGGTAGGTTTCTGTCATGCTTAGCTTTGACCTCAGCCTTTTGATTGATTCATAAAGTTCCGTTAACAACCTTATGACTTTCATATTAAATAGTTACACAAAACGGACAGAAACAATTTGCTGATGTCTCATTTGGTGTGGATTTAGCGATGAAAAGCCTAAGTGCACTGAACGAAACCCATGTGTTCACACAATGACTAACTAGGCCGTTTATTATATGTAACCCCCTGCAAATGAGTCATCACTACCTGCATTATCAAGGCTTTCACTTTCCTCAACGCTGATTGATAAGTGCCATAAGCTAACTGGAAATTACATTAGCTAAGTAATCAGAGATTTTGAATTGGAACCAGATAATGAAGATATCAATGTTATCGCCGATAGCAAGGTTGATATTTGACATCAATCAATTCGATTTCCTTCGCAAGTTTATTAATAGTCCTATGCTGAAATAAGATGTGGAGTCGGATTAAAACAGATTGTTAAAAGGGTACCAGATAAAATACATCGGTTGGGCAGAATACTTAAAACACCGTGAAAATTAGTGCGGTGTATTTGCAATTTCCCGAGGTATTGATCAATAAAAGTGACAATTTGTTTCCTAAACGAATAATTTGTGACCCTTTCCTTAGCTAAAACTCTCTCCCACTTATTACAGAAACCATTGACTTTCTGCTTGATTCCCTAAAATCACCAATATTTGTGGTGTAAGATGAGATGCTCAACTTTATTAGAATATTCCTCGTGCCGAAATTCTACTGTATGGATTGGTGCTGCAATACCATCACCGCGGAAGAAATCTGCGTTCCCCTTCTGAGACCACTGTCCTTCAACAACCATAGGATAAACTTGGCCACCCGCTAAAATCCATAATTAAATTTTTCTTCCATGAAGGGTAATTGACTCGGAGGTGGATTTTCAAAATAACAGCACACTAGCTCAATATCATGGAACCGCTGCCTTGTTTTAAGGTTGAGAGCAGGCAGAAGTTTGGATTTAAGGCTCCTTTCGGATGTCTCCAAAGTAGTGCACCCGGTCGAAGGTGGTAAATATGGTAGTAAATAATGATTCGTCAGAGAAAATCACATTTATCACAGCTAGTAGAGAGATTAATTCTGGAGGTGTCTACACCATTTTGAAGCGCTAGTGGTCTATGAAGACAGCGGTTTTCCAATTGCAGTTCTTCCGTCGAATCCAGCTCCTGTGTGAAGCTTCCGTCTAGGATCAGATTCTATTAGGACTGGGTTCTCTAGGCATTTAGTGCTATTAGAATATGTGATTGATTTTGAGCCCGACTGTCTTTTTCAGAAAACAGCCTTGACTTTTAACCACACCTGATCTCCGATGAGTACGAGGTTTTCCTTTCTCTTTCATAGATTGCAGTCACTATTTTTTGAGACAGTAACTTATGAAACGCCAAGCCATGTTACAATAGCGCCAGTCATTTGAGAAACAACGATTTAGTGAAACATAGACGACCTCCTAGTTTTACTAAACACCTAAATTAATTCAGTAGAGTCATTTTAAGCTTCGCAAATTGAGGGCAAGGCCCGAATAAATATTCAGAACCAATTTTACAAACTAATTGAAACGTTGGCCTTAATTTTTCAAATGGGAGCCATCACTTCACGCTTATTATTATGTCATTGTGAAGCACAGTACGTGCTAAGTCGTCAGAAGACGGACGTCACCGTAACCGAAATTCCAAAGATCAAGCAAGCTTTTATTACCGATTGTGTCAACAAAGATTATTGGGATAAACTAACAACGCCTTTTTAAAAAATTTACAATTGATTTTAACAATCTCTTGCGATACCTGTGCCACTTTCATTGTACTGGAATCCAGCTCATCTCACTCACACTATCTCTCGTTTACAGGCTGCGATGGCGGTTCACAAGTTGGCGGGGTACGTGACATTGTTGTATTTCATTTTTCCATCAACCATAAAACGAGTATGCCGACTTTCATGTAAAATTAAGACTAAAGTGACTACCTGCGTCAATTCTAGCAAAGCATTTAGTTTGTCTAATATCTGACAGCTACTAGTGACATCCAGCCCTTATTTCCAACTCTCAAGGCGACTTTGGAGCAGTAGACTAAATTGCTAATCAAACAGAGTCCAGATAGAGGAATATATCTCGTTAACTGCCCAATCGACCGTTGTTAACAAACGCTTAACACGATTTCCACCAACTTGTAGGTAATGTTGTCAGACTTATCTACTCAGTATGGTGTTAGTCATTTTCAGATTATTCAATTCATGCATGTGCAAGTGAACTAAATTCATCAGTAAAATACAATCGAAAGAGTTTATTTTGAAGCCATGCAGACGTATTTCTTGGTTGCTTGCCCGTTAATTCCCACACCCATCACGCGCTTCACGGCGACAGCGGAAGTGGGCTGTGTTGTAGAGGCTCCTCTTTAGCGTAATCAGCTACGGCTGGGAGATCGGACCAACTGTGGCTATCTACGTTTGCTCATACAGAAACTCCATTCTATCAAACGTGGACTATTGAGGACACGAAAAACATACCTGATTCTTGGCTTGAGTACTCACAGTCCTTCTGTCGTCCCTCAAAAAACCTCATTTAATATTATTTCTTTCATTAGAAATGTGGTTTTAATATGAAGGTAATACATGATGAATGCGTGTTGTTAAACTGGGGAGCCTGTTGATGGCTTGGTTTTGGGCATTATCCTCAATTTAATTGATGCCTTTAAGTCAGAAAGTAAATGGATAAATACACACTAAAACTAGATTAGTGAAATTCTAGGGAATCTATAAACTGCTGAAATTCAAAATAAGACTAAATTGATAAATTTTAGCGCTTTAAAGCATTCTTGAACTTTCTGCGGTTTTGACAGGCCTAAACACTCACTCGCTACGTTGTTAAGTGCGTCTAATTCATTGCCAACGTCGTCAGGAGATTTAAAATGTATGGAATACTGTGCACACTTATGATGATTTGGTCTTTAAAGCAAATTTCATATCATAGGTAAGTGACGAAATGTTAGATCTAGGTAAGTTGTCCTGTTTTGTAGTGCAGCACAAAGCTGATATTTTACAATATGATTTAGTTTCTGTTCTTGTCAACGCTGGAAAATGTTTCAAAATAAAAGACATTTAGCTTTCATCTCCGTGAGCCATGGGACCACATGGTAAGTGATTAGCATAAATTTGCACAAAATATGGATAGGTTTGCTCAGCTCTAAGGACTCTAGGTTCATTTCAAAAGTAAAGGTTTAATAATCGCACTAAGTAAGTAGAAAGAAACAATGCGCCGAAGCCCTTAGCTTCTAGGTGTCGCTGATTCGATTCATTTATATGCCATTAGAATTTGCGTTTTTGGGTGTACAGACATTTCATAAACTCAAATTCCATCCCAAGTCTCCTATTTTGACTGACTAGTGCATAAAATTTAACACCGATACAGTTCGTCATGGCAATTAATTGAAATAATATTTCAATTTTCATTATTTCACTGAAACATGCAATGCAACGTAAGTACAATTTTAGCCTATTTCTTTAAATGAGAAGCAAATTAGTTAGTTAGTAGGTCGAGTGTGTTGGATATTGTAGGAGAATTCGACCTTGCAGTGTATGTACTATCAATCGTTTATAATAATTTTCTGTTGATTCAGACTATCTCTGAGACCAGCCTCACCGAAGCCATAGACTTTACTTCTGTGATAATGTTTAATGATTGCACCCCAATCGCCATCTCCTTGTGCCATAGATCACATGACCCATAATGAGTCATTGAGTTAACGATCACCGCATTTGTAATTGGCTTCGTGTTCAGACTCCAACTCGACCTTTAGTTGCCGTATTGGTTTCATTCCTCATCTGATTCATCCAGGTAGCTATATCAGACCTCAAAGTATGGGTTTCGTTTATATATGCTCCAATTAAAAACTTGTAAACAATCCACGGCAAAGAACATTTCTATGCTGAAGCCTAAAACGAATATTTCTGGAAAAAAGAGAACCTAAAAATGGAGGATTGGAAAGTTTCAAGTCATGGGAAAGCACTCTTTTAATCGATCCAAAAGCAGTGCATACACAAACTCCAGAGATTCCCAAAATAGCATTCAAGATGACTATTCTTATCGGGTGCACTACAAAATCTGTATATTCCAAATGATACGATGGTGTGAATAAAATAAGGAAGGGGGTCGCGAGAATAAGGTGGATGAAGAATGCTCTCCCAAGCAAGTTCTTTTTAGGTCATCTGCGACGAAGATGAGTCATTATTTGATAGAAAATGTCTACCGAGTGGAATCCAAGGCGATCCCACCAGTGTGAAAGAGAAAGAGGAAGAAGTAGAACATGTTTTATATGAGGTTCCCTTTGCGTCTGTGGCTGAAGTTCTCCTTTCACTCACCAAGCCGCCACTATGCGGTCTTACACCAGGCCTGAAACTGCAGCTGGGGAAATCTGCAGAGTAAGAGTGAGAGTGCGAATCGAGTTGAGAGGAATGGAGGAGAGATGAGCCGATGTGAGCTCGAGATCGGAGATGGTTGTTTTCAGACAACAATTGGAGATCGGGTACCCGTTCTGCAGGTTCCTGGAAACGGTGACGATGAGCAGATTTTCGGTTTGAATAAACCTAATCGCCGATCCCTCAACGGATGAAGCAGGATAAGAAGCCTCTAGAAGGGCTGCGACGTCATTCATTCCCGCATTCCTCACCGGAAACTGAGTGAATGAATGAATGTTTCTAGCCATCTACTTCGCAGGCTGCTGAGTTTCCAGAAATCACATATCATTGTGCCTCTAATGATTCTTTGGTCCTCCTCCTCCTCCTCGTATGTCAGCAGACTTTTCAGTCAAAAGAATTCCTATTTCATGGTTCCTTAAAACATAATTTGGCCATTCTTAATGCACTTATCACAAAATAATGTCCAGCTCCATTAGACATTGCAGTTGATATTTACATTTCCTAGAGGGTAAATCGGGAAAACTGGACCACACCAATGTGACGATCAGCTTTATATTGGCACAATCACTCAGCTTCCACGACCAAAATTTAACATACTTCGGTTTTTCAACTTATTAATCAATGATGGCTGAGCCCATTTTCAAAACAACGGATATATCCATTTCGTTATTGCAAAAAAGCAAGCTGTTTAATTGGAGCCGAGTACAATTGTCTCTAGGTTGGTGTTTCTGATGACATCGTAGTGTGTATTTACGAGGTATTGAAGCTATCTAAAATAATGTGATTTGTAATATTACGCTCTGTCTCTAGGATAGTAGGCCACCAGATAAACGAATGCGTAACGACTCAAAACATATATTCGTGGAAGTACGACGCGTCCTGGTAACAACATAAACAACTATGCATAATTTACAGTGAAGGGCAAATGTAAAATAAAATGCAGTCTAAAATAATCAGAAAAT
>JAUOZQ010000249.1:0-62133 GCA_030710315.1 Anomotaenia brevis
ACAACTCGAAAAACAGATGCTTGTGATCGGCCAACATTCAGACATAAGCCACAAACCCAATGTGTGCACACTTCACACCAACCTCACCACATCAGGTGACGCATAACCTCTCTCAAACAATCAGCCCTCTGATTGGGGATCATTGCCAGTTCATCGTGTGGAAGAATGGGACAGCTCCAGTTGCCGGAAGACTCATAGAACCACAGTGCATATTAATAACTGAGTCGCACGGCTATCCGATTTTGTTCACGCGGCAACAGGATCCATGTGATTCGACCATCCACTGAATTGATCCTCGAGATCCAAACTGTCCCACCAAAGTGCTCTCAATTAACACCTGCAGCAACTGAGGCTGCAAAAGCGACTGCCCTATCACGTCACCAAGTAAGTTGTGACGATTCTTCATGAGAGTTTCTAAGCTAGGATTAGCCGACCGAATTTACTGGAAGCATTGACCCTACATTTGCGCCAATGAGTGTACTAATAAAGGACTTGCAGTACATGATCTGTGGTATTCAGTGGAAGCTGGCATTTTGCACTCCTTTAAGATGTGGATTGACCTTGCTCATTCCTCCGTCTACCACATGTTTCGTAGCTCAGAAAACAGATAGGTAAAAGCAGCTTATGGTCGACGAAAAGACCTCCAAACTGACATTTAGCAGTTCTTGGGGTCACATCACAAAAATAAATTTACAATTAAGCCTCTTTTGTTTCAGTTTGGTAAAAAATATGTATTTTGTGAAAAAATTCCACTTACTTCTCGATACACCCTCGTATTTCCGCTTCATGAGGAGATGGACAGGTTGATTACAAATGAAAACACTAAATCGCTGGCTTCCAAGAAGCTGGAGAATCTACCTTCTTTAAAGAAATTAAAAATATTATGAACTGCTATTTTTAGATCATAAGGTGCTGATTAAAACACAAAATGCCCAGCTGCTGTGTGTCGTCCAACACTACACTCGAACATTAGCCACATGCACACATACATTGCGCACACTTCAAACAAGCTTTACTACACCATTTGAGTCATCTCCTCCGCCAACCAATCAGCGTTCAGGTAAAGGTCCTCCGTCAAACCAACTTGCGGTGGATTAGAGCGGTTACCGACGATGGACAGTGTAGTTGCTCTGAAACGCACTGAAAGCACAGTTGAGGCCAATACCCGAGTGCAAGATTGTCCAGTCCTCTTCAAGTTTAATAGCACCTAGGTAGAAAACTCAACCAAAGTGCTGTCCATTGAGATCAGCAGTAGCTGTGACTGAAACGGAGACTGCAATCTGAGTCACTATTGCTTTATCGTCCTCATGTGCAAACGAGCAGCTGTTATACACTGGATTACTGGTCACCTCCATAAGTCCTGTCCGTTTAATATATATTGTAATAAAGATATAAAGAGTATTTCATGACGCCTTAAGAAGAGAAGCATGTTGTTTATTTCAATAATGTACTTAAAATAAAGAATATTTGTTTGCAATAATTAATAAATTGGGATAGAATGATTGCGAAGATATAAATTTGTCTTTCACGCGTCACTAGATCTTAACCTAGTTTTGCCTAGGCAATTAAATCTGTTCACATTGATTAAAAGGGAATTTTGCAAGAAAACCTTTGTTAAATGACTAAAGATGAAGGCGACACTTCGACTAAAAATAGTAATTGCGATACCGAATTTACGCAGCTCCCATTTTTATTGATAAATCATACAATGTGTTCATTCCGTTTCAAATATTTTCAAACACCTGGTGTGAATATCAATGTAGGTGTTAATGAGATTAGTTAACTTATTACATCTCGTGCATACTAGTGTTTCATGCTGTTTCTATTGGATTCGTCTACACCAGCCGAAGATGGAATAACTTCCAATCTATTTTGGTAGGTTGCCTGCTCCTAGATGTAGCTTTGAAGTCTCCCTAGCGATTACACAGTTAGGAATGAATCAAGTGTATCATTGAGCAGCGCCATCAGGTATAATGTTCCAATTATGGTTTCGTCTTAAACAGATTAATAATTTATGATCGGCTTCATTAGCAGTGGTGTACTTTTAGCGAAAATGAGCATGAGACTGTTTTTACTATGCAATATTACTCACTTAAAGTTAGTAGAGCATCATACAAATTGTAGAAATGTAAACTTCGCAAAGTAGTCGAATTGTCATGCATTTGAGTGGTTTGAGAATAAACTATTAGAATTCCTTTAAAATTACCGCAAGCACAATTCAAGTAAAGTCTTATCAATAGTTATTATCTTTTGTTGAAAGCTAAATCTATTAGTGTTTCACCGTGCATTAGTACTGGCGATCCTAACATGTTGATCGAAGAAGAAGCTTTCAAGTAATGCTTCTCGGCACTAGAAGTGGCTGGCTTCTTTGGGTTACTTGACAAAGCCGCTAGTGTTTGACGCCTGACGCTTCGACAAATTATTCATTTATGGCTACCGTCAGTAGCGGGTCATCTATTTAGAAGTACTCAAACAGGTTGGCCTCAATATAAAGAAGGGGGACTATTCCGATTTTTTGAAATTGAGAGTAGTAATTGGTGGTCGATCGGATCTAAATTTAATTGTCAATTTCATCTCTACTGATAAAGCAGGTTGGGCTTCTTCGAGAAATGCTTCAAGAAGCGCCGGCCATTTCAGTCCTCATCTTGGGGGAGTGCAAAATACCAGCTTCCACTGAATACCACAAACCATCTACTGCAAGTTCTTAACTGGCACGCTCATTGGTCAGGGCTTCCAATGAATTCGGTCCCCTAATGCTTACTTAAAAACTCTCACGAAAAACTGACACAACTTACTGGGTGACGCGATAGGGCAGTCACCTTTGCAGCCTCAGTTGCTGTAGATGTTAACTGAGAGCACTTTGGTGGGACAGTTTGTATCTCGAGGATCAATTCATTGGATGGTCGAATCACGTGGATCCTGTTGCGGCCTGAACAGAATCGGATAGCCGTGCGACTCAGTTATTAATATGCACTGTGGTTCTATGCGTATCCCGGCAACCGCAGCTGTCCCATTCTTCCACACGATGAATTGGCAAAGATCCCCAATCAGAAGGCTGATTGGATGAGAGAGGTAATGCGTCACCTGATGTGGTGAGGTTGGTGTGAAGTGTGCACACACATTGGGTTTGTGGCTTATGTCTGAATGTTGGCCGATCGCAAGCATCTGTTTTTCGAGTTGTGCATTATTCTGGCACCAATAATAAACACTTTTAATTCATGTAATTTTGACTTTCGGCGCACGAGCTTCATAATAGGATGTCTAACTATGTCTAGTGCCTTAAGCCTGCATATGTAGTTGTTAAAATATTCATTTTTTGAGTGGATAAAAGCTCTGCATTTTTCCAAACCATCAAGGATGCCCAAATTAGAGTTTCCGAATCAGAAAGTGTTTGTTAAGCACATCCGTATAGTCAATGCAGATTCAATATGTCCAATCTTTATGCAGAGAAAAGTTCTTTAACACTGCGATGTCATGCACCTTTTGCTGAGAGAAATCACATTCTTCGTGTCTCGCATTCGATCGAAGTAGTCTGCATTTGTGAACTCTTTGTCAATCAGCTGATTAACTTTCATAATAATTAATTTTCTTTGCTTTTTCGCTAAAAGCTCCCTTTATTATCCTTCAAAGCCCAATTTCTGTCAGAAATTTAAAATGCATTTTCTCCTACAAAATCACTTTGCTTTCTTAATTTCAAACGCTTTTAAGAATCGGAGTTTTGGCAGCTCTCTTCGTACGCTCTCCAACTGTCTCGATTGAAGAGTTCTTAAGAATTTTTTTGATATTCTTTTTTTCATTAATTTAATTTTAATCCAACCTAAAACAAAATTTGTAAAATTCTTTTGCTAAGAGCATCGCCAATGCATTTCTCACTAATTACCATCAATAAGTGCAGAAAACCACTAATAATGGAAATTCAGGTTCTCACTAGTCTATTCATGATCACCACACATTTAAACATACAAGACCGTTTGGAACAATGGACTAAATTGTTTTTTTTAATAATGGGGATTTTTTAATTTTTACGTTAACAGCTTAATTTGATAAAATATATTAGTCTGACAACCGAGTGAAGCCTTGAATGCGGTCGCTAGTTACACTGGGTGTGGTCGGTAGGGACGCCTTTTTCACATAGGCATTTGAAATCCATCCACGGCGGTGCCACTTACTTGACAAACGAACTGAATTTGATGACTGCTTTTAAGTACAATGTCTTTGAACCTAAAATAGACCAAAAACCACTCTGTGATAGTCAAAAGGAGTTGAATAACACATTGGTTTTGGATTCAGTTTATGTAGAGTATATTTGATGCTGTTATGTGAAAAATCTCTGGACTTCGATAGCTGCTAACATTTGTTTTCGAAATTTAATATATCCTAATAGAAAATCAAAGATACAGGTATTAAGAACTTTAAAATAAACCAACAAATAAATTATGTTAATTGCATTTAAATATAAGTGTTTATGTTATTTAATAATTCATGTTAATGAAAGCGTGGAATCACTTACAAATTTATTAGGTTTTTGAGCGGTGTTGTCTGTTGATTTCGATTTCGCAATTGTGTAACCGCTCATGCGCAAATATATTTAAAACTGATCTAATTTGTGCCTCTGTATGACAGGGATGAAGCAGATGTTAAAATTATAATTAATTATAAATAGAAATTTAATATGTATAATTGGCTTCGAGTTTTATTAATGTTTTCCAGTGGGGCACACACTTTGGAGTCGGTCATCTTGGGTGTGGCTGGTAGTGACGTGGTTTCTCGAAGGCACCTGCACACGACTGTCAAGCAAATTGAGTTATGTGGGTTCGCCTGTGTGATATGCCTTTGAGCTTAAAATAGAAGACAACGAGATGGTTTCTCTCTTCAATCTTTTTTTCACGAGAGAAATGAAACGTAGTCAAAGCCCAGTTGTCGGTTGCATTCTGTTGCCAAAGGTGAAATTTTAAATTCAACAGAATGAAATGGAACCCATTTGTTCAGTTAGGATCGAATCATGTCCCATTAGGAGAATGTGGAATTGCTATCTCCTATGTCAATAGGATAATAGGGCATTATAATGACCTATGGCTTTAAAAATCATACACAAGTGCTTATAACATGTCATCCTAACATTAAATGGGAAAAGTGGAAGGACACAGGGCAAACAACTTCACGTTGTGGTCATGTGTCACCACGAAAACTGATCATCTTATATGTGATGCTACATTATGCTTAGGTGTCAGAAATTTGCACTCAGAAATTGTGGAACGAACCAATTAATCGGGTTTCTATTGTGAGTCAAGCTTATTAGCCATCAAATCACTATGATACTAGCAAATTTTGAAGATGGAGGTCTGCTACACACCCACTCATACATATTCATTGTCGTTACCTTTGTCAGCGATGGCGGACATCAATCAGGATGGTTCAGGTTAGGTTAGGATGCATTATTTCTAGCCTGTGAAGATTTTGGTCATGCAGACGAATGGTATCTTCGAATAGTACGTAAATAATGAAGAGTAAAAATTGCATCATCTGAGGCACAATTTCGGAACATGTTTTTCGAGTCATTCGGCCACTTAAGGGCTGGCTCATACTAGGAAAAGACTGTAATATCGGTTGCGGTATATGCTGATAAATAGCCGTTTGGCTTTCGACACAAAAGCGTCACCGATGGCACTTGGCTGTCAAATCGAGTGAGTTTCATGACCCCTTTCTCGTTCAGTGCCAGTGATTTTACAAACTAGGTGAAATTGCCTCTGGCCTTGAGAAAAAGTCATGCCCGCCCGGTGCCTTAGACAGTGCCTATTAAGAGTGTGAATCTAGCTCTTCTACGTACCATGGACTTTCATGCAAATCTGTAAATGTATAACCAGAAAGAAGAAAAACCTGATTATTTTGTTCGACTTTAGGGATTCAAATTAACTGCTAAAAATAAGAAACGAAGATTATCCGTCCTTTTCTTTGTGATGATTTTAAATATGCGGGCATCAAGAATTGATAAATACCAATGATGGTTGCAGTTAGTATTGTGGGAGAGCTCAGAAAAGGCATTGGTATTCCGGTGTATAGAATATGGAAGTTTAGAGCCGAGAACAGCTTGTTTCCGCTTGTCTGCTCTGTCACTTAGGAAACATTGACTGTCCAGAGTACACGTTTTCGTGTGCCACTCTGGATTTCTAGTGATGTCCCCAGCTCGATTACTGATTTGATGATTTTGGGGACACTGCAGGTAATGGAAGCATCTTTTTCATGTATATGTGACTCTGTTGCTGATAAGAAATGAAAATTAGCTGTGCGAAAGAAGAGGAGTGTGACATATACCTGTATCCTTACATTAGAGTTTTCTTTCATTCCAGATTGTGGTTGAAACACTGTAGTTGGTCTTAAAATTGCATGGTGGGAGATTCGGGAATCTTGGATTTTCTGGAGAACTGGGACATTTAAATCTGTATAAGGAGAAGGAAGTCTTGTGCAAATCCAAATGAAAAGGATTTAAAATATTAGTACAAGTGGCATGGTTAATAGCGATATTCTCGAGTACAGAGACCACAGAAGCAGTCGATACGTAGGATGATATCTGGTGATCTCGGCAGGTGCCAACACTTAGCGTTAGTGGGCCGGTGAAGCCACTGAAAATTGGTTGACGAGTGACGGCAGGGGAGACATCTCCTGACGCTTAAGCACTAGGCCCATGTCAGTGAAATTGGCTTGTCCTAATTACTCTCTTCTTGTAAATTAGGTAGGGTTTCAGGCATCCAGCCTACAATGTGTCATCTCTTTTTCTAATAAATTGAAATGCATTTAAATCCTAAGAATCCAGTAGGCAATTGTCGTGTGTAAAATGCAAAATACCCTAAATTTGAATTGCCCTGTTATTCGATGTTAGACAAGGCATTAAGCTCACTTTGACTGTTCAAATTAATGTCTTATTTTGATAGGCTTATGTATAAATGGTCATCTACCCCATACTAGTTCGAAAATTGATTTCAAGTTCACTTAAACGTTGCGAACTTTCATAGAATACTTCATATGCACGTTAGCTAGACCGACAGAAGATTATGACATAATAACAGTCGTTTCACAAACCACTGAAACAGATGATGCGTGCAATTAGTCTTTGGTTTTAAGAAATTCCAAACCCCAGTTATTAAATAGCTTTTTTATAGTTAAATCAGTACAAAAGCAATTGCCTTTTACTTAAATAACTTGATGAATATGAATCATCTTTTCAGATTATTTTCTGCAATTTACTTCTCTTTTGATATTTTCTGTACAATATGTATAGTTGTTTATGTTGTTAGTAGGACACGCGGTACCCCTTTGAGTTCCTTCATTGTTTATGCTGCCCACTACCTTGCTTCTTCGGACTAACATTTGTTCCGAAGCTTATAAGCTAAGCAATGCTAGAAGAGTTTGAAGTTGACATTTGTCATTACCTTGAATTCAAAACACAGAAATTCTGAAATGATATCAGTTATAGCATTGTTAGAAGATAAGGGTATGTCGTTGAATGACTGAGAAAGGAAATGGATGGCTGCCACTTAGTTAATCTTAACGTTTAGTGATTTTTTTATTTATGAAAAATTCTGATAGAACTTTTGGGGTGACCGGGTATATGAACGACGCAAAGTTACTTCTACAGGTGTGGAATCCAAGCAGTCAGTGTTTGCTGTGTGTCCAAGCCGTATTGGCATGTGCCATGAATTGATAGCTTTACCTGTAAGTGGATAAGACTGACAGATGTGAAGTTAGGACTATTGGCTTCTGGAGTAACCCGAATGCAGCATTCAATCTTGACAGTAAATCAGGCATTCAAATAAGAAACTACAAGGGTCCTCCACATTGATAAACTCATATAAAATGACCGGGGAAGTGGACGGTCTGTGAGAATATGGATTTGGTAGGTAACATAGCTGTTTCTACTTAAAGGTTGTAAGCAGTATGCGTGAAAGGCTTCGACAAACCGCTAGTCTGTTCAACATAGTTAGGGGTGATAGAAACTTCAACATCATCTGCGTTGTCTGCATAAACTGAACCTCAGATCTTCATTTTTTATTGTTATACCATGACCTATCATAATTAGCTACTAAGTATCCCGTTTATTTAAACTTATATTTAATTTAGAAGCAGAGGCTCCATTGATTTATACTTAAATAAAATTTGCCATTTTTAAAACTTTATTAAAAAAATATTTTTTTCGATGTGAATCAATAACATCGGTATTTGATGAAGGCTTGTGTCCTTACCGAATTGTAAAACATTGAAAAGATAGTCAAATCGTTAATATTTCCCGTCTGACTTAAACGCGAAAAGCACACACCGCACAGACACACCCACTTATCGACATTAATGTGTGAGAAGAACGTTGAGTGAGTTTGCCAATCAAAAGCACTTAGGTGAGATATCACAGTTATTGTCTGTATCAAAGTCAATCACGACCAATGGATTCGTTGAAGCACTCTATAAATACCACGATTGATCAGATGGGAGTTGTCAGATCAAAATGAAGTTTATTGCACCCATATATGTCATTTGTGCCGTCGCAGTACCACTTGCTTCTCGTAAATAATTTTCAATATTCAAGTTTTATGCTTATGTGCCTAGTTTTTATAAACAACATGGGGATTTAGATTAAGAGAAAATTTCTTTCATTTTAGAGAGAGTTTCTATAACAGCTGAAATGGAACCAGCGCGTTCTATAAGAGCCATGTCAAATCGAAGGTGCTAACAGGATTCCATGAATTCCTACCGCAGGTTGTCGTTTCCTCCTTTCCATCTGTCCAATCGCAGACAACTTTCCCATCTTGATACAGCTTCGGCTTCATTAAAAAAATATTATGTAAAAAGGTCTGACTAACTGGAAATGGTGATCGGTGAGGATGGTATTGTTGTCAAGTTCTTACAGCATCATTGGCGGGTTGGGATGAAGGCACGTAGGCGAATACGAGTTCAACTTTCTTGGTTGAACCCACATTCTTCGTAAAAGGGAAAGAGTAATTCAAGACGACGTCACCTAAAACGGTGTAAAATGGGTTAATCTAAGTAGGACATTCAGTTTTTCTGGAGGTTTCAAAATAATCTCTCATTTAGGAGGTGTGAAGTTGAATAGTACCTGGCTCAACGTCTGGGAATACGCAGTCGGGCAGGATGTATGCAGCGGACTGCAAATCCTTGATTACACCAATTGCCTTGACATCTGTTCTGAAGGCCGCGAGCACGGTGTAGCTTTTGACTTCCACAGTTAATTCCAGTTTATCTGTGAACATAATGTTCGCTGAAGTAATGTACATTACCTTCATCCTTTGTACATGATTTGATAGCAATAGGTTGATCGGCTGGTACAGCATTTGTCTTGGTATCTTGGGTCGCTAAGGGGGCCATAAAGCATTCAGCAGTTTTCCTTGCACCATGTTCTATGACTACTATTAGTGCGAACTTATTTTACTACATAGGCTCCAACTACCTTTATAGTAGAAAATACAGTGTTTATAAATTATATCGTCATTCCGTTCATCCGAAGTTAGATAAAATGAAATTTACTATAATATCTCCGTAAGGAGTACGGATAATGGCATCCTTTCCAGCTTCGGTGGTTATCAACTGCGCGTTCGGAGCTTTAGTTGACGAAGCACTCTCTAAAACGATAAACGATCGCTTACATGCAGTCAGCTTGACAAATTATATCAAGAACAAAACCGCCAACTTGATTGAAGAAAGAGCAAAAACTCAAAGAATAAAGAGGCAATGGAATAACTCAATTTGTAATCAAATAATGCTTCAAAGCCCCTGATTAAATCAATGTTAATAGAAAAATCTGATAAAATGTCAACTACCGGAAGCAGTGACTGTTAAGACGGCACAAATGACTATATATGGGTGTAAGAAACTTCATTATGATCCGACAACTCCCGTCTGATCAATCGTGGTATTTATAGAATGCCTCGGCGATTCCATTGGTCGTGATCGACTCTGATACAGACAATAACTTTGTGATATCTCACCTAAGTACTTTTAATTGGCGAACTCACTCATTAATGTCGATAAGTGGGTGTGTATGTGAGGTGTGTGCTTTTCGCGTTTAAGTCAGACAGGAAATATTAAGGATTTGACTATCATTTCAGTGTATTACAATTCGTTAAGGACCTAAGCCTTCATCGAATACCGATGTTACTGATTCACGGCAAAAAAGTATTTTCTTAAATAAAATTTAAAAAATTGCAAATTTTATTTTAATTTAGTAGAAATCAGTGGAGCATCTGCTTCTAAATTAAATATAAGTTCAAATAAACGGGATACGTAGTAGCTAATTGTGATAAGTTAAGCAATTTTTTACTCTTTCTGGTTATACATATATAGATTTGCGTGAAAATCCTTGGTACGGAGAAGGGCTTGCTTCACTCTCTTAATAGGCACTCTCTAAGGCAACGACAATGAATATGTATGAATGGGTATGTAGCAAACCTCCATCTTCAAAATTTGCCTGTATCATAGTAATTTGATGGCTATTAAGCTAGGCTCACACTAGAAACCCGATTAATTGGTTCCCTCCACAATTTCTAAGTGCGAATTACTGATGCCTAAGCATAATTTAGCATCATTTAAGATGATCGATTTTCGTGGTGACACATGACCACAATGTGAAGTTGTTTGTCAAGTGTCCTTCGACTTTTCGTATATAACGTCAGCTGTTAATTCTTCTTCTTCCTTGTCTTACATCACCTCTTACCCATTGACTAAAGCAGGTCTTTTAGCCGTTGCAGCTTTGTTCAAACGTCCTAATTGCTGACAGTATATATGAGCTTTAATTTTTGAAAATTCCCATTAAAAAGACTATTAAACCAGCATAAAACGATGGAATCCACCCACAAAGTGCATTTTAATAGGCGCTTTTTGGTTGGTGCTAACGATATACAAATGCAGGGATAGCCATAAATGGCTGAGTTAAGGACTCCTCGCTAGCGGCTCAGAACAAGACTGCTCAGAGCAGCCAACTCAGTCGAGGGTCAGAGCTGCTGCTGGTCGTCGGTTCCTCAGCGTCTCCGATGAAGCCTCTGCGCGTCTCTTCTTTGAACTGCCGTTATCTCTACAATCGGCTGGGTGGTAAGTTATAGTCAAGCAGACGCTTTAGAATCCTATCAACATTGTAGGCTTTCTGTTATAGCGTAATACACTTGTGTTCATCAACGCAATAGTGCATTTTAATAGTGTTTTTGGTTTTTGGTTGTTGTCTTTGATCACAAATGCTATGCGGAATTAGCCATAAATGGCAGCGCTCAGGCCAATTGCTCACTTAACTCAGTTGATGATCACTACCGTTGTATGTTGTCGGTTCGTTGGCACCTCCTGTGAAGCCACTCAACGTTTCTTCTTTGAACGGTAATCGGCTGAGTGGTGAGATGTAATCAAGCAGGTGTCTACAAATCACATCGACTTTGTAGGCTTTCACAGAGTCAGTTAGTGGCATTGCAAAGGGCCATTTTGAATGGAACAGTTAGTCCTATTTTAGCGTAGTACCTGAGACAAGAACCTGAATAACACCAGCACACTACAACGGAATAGTGCATTTTAACTGACGTTTTTGGGGTGTTGTTCGCAGATGTTATGCTGGAATAGCCATATGTGGCATAGGTCAGGACTCTTGCCAGCAGCACAAAATATGACTGCTCAGGACACCCAACTCAGCGGCTGCCAGCGCTGCTGGCGGTCGTCGGTTCGTTAGCGTCTTCGTTGAAGGCACTCCGCGTCTCTTCTTGAACCGTCGTCATCTTTCCAATCAGCTGATTGGTGAGTTGTAATCATGTAGACTTCTAGCTTTTGACCGGGGCTTGACTCGGACGGGTTCGGGCAGTCTTAGTGTGATTATGAGAAGCTAATGCTAACTGGGCTGTCGAGACTGCATGGCTGAGCTACGCTGAGTCCGTGATGGCAATTGGGGGCGTCAAACCACCACAATTTATGGGTGATGAATTGAATCTAAGCCAGAGTCTCAAATCCTGGTATTCTGGCTATGATCGTGAACTCTTTGAATTATAATCTATTTAAAGGTTTCCAGATCGATCTTCGGTGCTTCTTCTGACACTTTGGTTCCGTCCTTATATACTAAAATGATTTTCAATGGTCTTGTTTGTTTCTTGAGAGATCTATTCGGTTCATTCGCGCTTGTTTTGCGACGAGCTTTTGCACAACTTGAGTTCATGAACTCTCTTCTGAAATCAGCAAAGTTGTAAACGCGGATTTTACTCTAACGGCCGACATTGGTACCCGTCATTCAATCGTAGCTGTTCCAGAGCTCTCCATATCTCATCCAATGAGCTTCGACCTCATTTGAGATGCAGCTCCATGTATAGGACTTCAGAGGCTGCGGTACAAAACCAGACGATCTTTACCAGAACAGAATCGAAAAATCGTTTTTAAAGGTACTGCGACCGATATTCGGTGCCCCGACTGGTACATGACTTACTGGTTTCAACAGTGAACTAATAATTCTTTCTTTCAATAATATCCATTTTGAAGAATCTGCTCTGTTTAATTAATAAAAGAAATAGATTTAGATTTGATGATAAAATTGTTTTATGCCTCAATGTTTTGGAATGTGCTTTTGTGCAGACATAAGTTCATGAACTATCCACCACGTCTAAATCGTTAGACTAAGTACACCAGTTATGTTTCTCAAGTCAATGTAGGCAGAGTAGCTAAAGAGGGTATCTAACAGAAATGGCTAGGCGAAGGTTTCGCATAAGAGGAATCAACTACCCGTATAAGCGAAGTTCCAACATCAGAAAAAGAGGAGAGTTGCGCACCCAAGCGTTTATTAGGAACGCTCGTGTGTGGGTTACGCACTCAAGCGATTTTTGTGTGTCATAGCAACAAGGAACATTACTCAGACTCACGCTGGCTGCGAGGGGAGTTCAGTAACTAGGTTTGGGCAGGCTTTGTGTGGGTATGAGAACCTAACAGTAACTAGGCCGTCGTGACTGCATAGCTCACGGGACACTGAGTCAGTGGTGGGACTTTGGGGCCTAGTCAGGCTGCCACAATGCACCCCCTAGAGCGTTGTTAGTCTGCCGTCGGGATGGGAAGTTTTCAACACGTCAGCTCCGCGTGAGAGACTTGAGATGATAACAGTAGTCTATAGAGTGACAGATGACAGACAGACTCCAAGTCTCCAGTCTTGGAATGAGGACTAGGCAGAATAGACAAAGGACTGTCCGGGTGTGCCTGTGGACCCTGATGTGGCACTCCATCGAAGTAATCGAAGATCCTCCCTCGCTGTGATAGCTAAAGGAAAGGTCTCCGCTGCCTGGTAGAAATATCACAGTGGATTCCCTGTCACAGGTGAGGAACTGGTCTGGGTGTAAACAGCATATTTTGGAAGTCCTTGTGAGTCGGTTGATGAGGCCAGTGACCGAAGATCCGGTTGAGTTGCTCCGGTTGAGTGCGTGTCTCGAAAATCTCTGTGTTCACCAGCTGAGGAGGCTGGTTGCTGTCGCTCTGTTAAAGATGCTGTTTTTCGGATGACATTTGAAGATGAGAAGAGAGTCTACATAGGTTCTGTTTATGTATTAACCTTGAGCCAGTGAGATAGTGATGAAGTTGAGGAATGCGCAGCGATCAGTGTCATTACTTCAACTCATTTTGGAGTGCAAGTGGTTGAATAATGCAACCACTCCTGGAGAAAGTGATGAACTGTGGGGTGATGAGTTTTGTGGAGGATTGAATTGAAGTACAAGACAGGAGATGTTGAATCATCAATCTCTTTGCGTCGAAGGACATGGCAAGGCAGATTCAATTGGGTTTGGGATCCTTTATGTGATCTGCAACCTTGATAGTGAAGACCCTATCAAAGATCCTATCCCGTATGAGAGATCCACTATGATCACGTCAAGGTCACCTCTTTGTGGGGTAAAAAACACCGAGATTCTCTCTAAGACGTATCGTCTAACCCGAGTAGGATAAACTTAACCGTTCCAATCGTGAAGATGAGACGACCGAACGTTGTTTACAAGCGTGTGTGTGGGAGGCATGCATTCTAGCTGTTTACTTGAGCTACAGAAACAAAGGGCATGACTCAGACTCCGGTTGGTTCGGTGACAAAATTTAGCACGAATTTCTCGAGCTCCTGAATGGAACCCGTCACTCAATCGCAGGAGGTCTAGGGCTCTACATCGACCAGCCAATGATCTTCGTCCACAGTTGGGATGCAGCTGAGAAGTGCGATCTCATTGTATCCACTGGGAGAAATGAGACCAGGTAACTATTGAGTATCTAGTTTGTGTGATGAGGATTTGAATTGAGAAGGGTCACTGCAATCTCTGGCCATTTTATTGATCTTTAAAACCTCATTGAGACAACTATTGCGTGTCTATAATGATAACCAATTTAAATAAACGCGGTTTTGATTACGGATCTTAGGGTGTTCCCTCTGCTACGACTGATGTTCATCGATGCTTGAACATGTTGCACATCGAGCATTTTGACCGACTAATGTAGTGTTAAGCCATGGGAGACATACTGAGACCATGTAGCACTTTCAGCCTTCCAATCTAGCGAAATCGCTTATGATTGCAAGGTCGTTTGAATTCGTACTCACACGTAGTAAGCTTACACGCCAAGGTCAATTACGATTTAAGGATATGGATTCACTTTAACGGTTTCACAATGCGTCCACGGTTCGCTATGTGCTTTTGTAGAGGCATGCTTTCATAATGCAGCAGCAAATTGTCAGTTCAATAACCCAGTCTATTTCGAGACAAAGCTTGATTCTGGAGATACACCGATGTTGAATCGATTCCTCGAGTCTCTATTTTCTAGTGGATCTCCAATAAGTGTCATAAAATAGTGATATTTGGGAATAGAATGGCAGTTAAGTAGCTCCTTTGTCCAGCTAAGCTTCTTCTGTTGAGGAAGAACGGATGGTATGAGATGTCAAATTTTGTAGCTAACTGACCCGAGTTCGGAAGTGCTCTTTGATCATAGTCTCTCTTCAAATTGATGGCGACAAGTATCATTTCATCTGGATGGAAATTAAGATGGCATTAGTCCTTGGAATCAAAGCGAGGCAGTTCCGTAGTTTTCAAGGTGATTCGTTTCTCAATAGATTTCCCCTCTCTCTTTCAGACTGTCAAAATCACGCATGATTCCAAGTGCATTTTGAAATCGTCCTCATTACCTAAATCCCACTTGTAATTTTGACACATTATGTGCCATAAAGACAGGCTGGAAACCAGTTATTTTACTGTGACGTCGTTTTGTAATTAATCGTTTACGTTCACACGACTACATTCCTATAATAACCAAGGATTTTCTAGCTGTAAAACCACTTACCTTACGTCATGCCGTATGCAGTAGTTTGAGTTCTCTACAAGATGGATTGACTACCCCACTTTAAGCTCGTCCAGACACCCAAAGGGAGGAGAGAAGATGGGGCGTGAGCACCGGAGAATTTATCGGGGCCTGTGTGTGAGTGTTAGGCTTTAGCGTGTGGCGTGAGATGCTTAAATAGACTACGTCCGATTTCTGCTAGGCAGGAATCACCCTTGATTGGTTGATACGAGTTGTTCTTGAATGCGATTTGCTCAGTGGCGCGTTCCTAATAGGCAGCTTACTTGGTGTAGGTCTTCATTCCATTGAACAATGACTTCACCTAATGATTTCAGCGTGTCGCCATTTTATCTACGAATATCGAATATGAAATGAACTCGAAGTCTATCTGATTCGGGCCTTCCAGCAGTAGTGAGATAATTAGCGTGTGTTTATAATTACAACTAAGTTTCTATTTGCCATCTGGTTGGATGATTTTAGTCCTCTTAGATTCATTAACATAGTTTTTAATAGCTGTGAAAGTGATTCGCTGAAACGAATACATATTGCTGCTGCGATTGGTTTTCATCGATACTTGAAAGTGTTTAAGAGATGAATTGCCTTCTCTGAGTTCGTGAGCGCCACATTTTCTGTGAAACGTTACTTGTATTTATTTTAAGAGAAACTATTTCGAAATGATCGTTGGTAAAAAAATTTATCCAGCGAAATCAAAAATTCGATTACACTGCTAAAAACAACAAATCGCACTAGCTTTATTAATACAGATTTTCTGGTTGCTAAACCACGCCGTGCAGGGAACGAAATAAAGAGAATGGGATTAAACAAGGTCATTACAATCACAATCAACCTGTCATCATTGTCAAGTTGCATACTGAACATGAATGTTGTTGTAGTGTTTACGCGTTGCGCTGACGTAAAGAAAAGGACACGAACGAACCAATCACAGATCGCTTAGTCACAATTTGTGCCCTCTCACGATAATTAGTGTACACACAACTTCGTACAACGGCGTGCAAGCAAGACATCCTATGTAACGTGTTAGACCTTTCTTCTAATACAAGTTAATACGTTCAGTCTCGGTCTTCCCTTACTTGGAAAGTATTTTAAATTCTTTAAAATGATAATCACTTTAATTGGCGAGCACACCTACGCCTGGAGAACACTTGCAAAATACTAACTAGCACACGCTTACGATGGCTGAAGACTTATACGCCCCTGGAGACACGCCTGCTCTCTAACATCTGGCAGTCAGACTATCCGATTTCTGGCCGAACAGTGCATCAGGTTGGTTTTACCGTGCCGAAGCTCAATTCCGCCGAGCTAACATCAAGAGAGAAATGTGAAGTTCGACATAGTCGTAGAGAAGCTACCGGAGCACATTATCAACCACTTACATCATATTATACAATCGCCTCCTGAGGAGCAGCCATATACCAAATTGAAGGCAGCTTTGATCAAGCTAAGCACTCCCGGTAGTAGTTACAATTACGAGTTAGCGACCCAGCTTGAACTCGGCGACTCGAAGCCATCAGACCTCTATCGGGAAATGGTACAATTGATTCCCGAAATCTCGTTGACAAGCGAATATTTCCGGGAAATGTTCCTCCGTAAACTACCGGAACTTGTCAGCACCTTTATCAGAGCTGCCTCAAAGTCCCTTACCTCTGAAGAGTTGCTCGAAATGGCCGACAGAGTACATACGAAACCGACTCAACAGTCAACATTTTCGGCAGCTACCGTTTCCTGTGCCCAACCAACCAACCTACAGGATCAGATCGCTGACTTGAGAGAGAAACTAGACGCTCTCCTTCTTCAACACCGCCCACATTCGAGAGAGCGCTCACCAAAAAAGACGTTTGATCGCTCAATCAGGCGGAAGAGCTCTAACAGACCCAATTATGCACCCGCCACGGACTACGTTTGTTTCTACTCATGTCAACTTCGGCACCTCAGCCAGGAATTGCAACCCGAAGTGCAAGTTTTGGGGAAACTTCCAGACCAGAAGTTGATCGCGGCTGCAAGTTCTGGTCTCCATCAGCCGAGCCGCATTCTCTTCATTCCGGACCGTCGTAGCAAAATGCTGTTCATGATTGACTCCGGTGCGGAGATCAGCATTATACCTCCCACTCCTGCAGACCGCCTCCACCCCAACCCCCATCTAAAGCTGCAAGCTGTGAATCACTCCGCAATCAGGACCTATGGACAGCGTTTCCTGGAACTTGATCTGGGTTTACGCAGAACTTTTCCATGGGTTTTCGTAATCGCGGATGTTCCGCATCCAATCTTGGGCGCTGATTTTCTGCATGAATACAACCTATGCCCTAATGTACGTAAATGCCGTCTTGTGGACAACACCACCTGTTTGTCCGCTATTTGCAAAACAAGGAATTGCTCTGTCTATCGACTCTCTGCAATCCCAGCTTCAGTCCCTGAGCCCTACCTCTCAATCCTACGAAAATTTCCAAACCTTACCAAGCCTATTAACACCAATGCCGCTCCTAAGCACAAGGTGGTGCATTACATCAAAACTACAGGCCCACCTTGCACTGCCAAACCTCGAAGACTTTCCTTGGAGAAGCGAAAGCTGGCAGTTGCTGAGTTTGAACATATGATGCAACTCGGTATCATCAGACGATCGGATCAAAACGAATGGGCATCACCCCTGCATCACGTCCCCAAAGCCAGTGCCGGTGATTGGCGACCCTGTGGCGATTACCGAGCCCTAAATGCTGCTACCTTACCCGATCGATACCCACTTCCACACATCCAGGATTGCGTGTCTTTTCTACACGGTAAGTGGATTTTCTCCACGATTGACTTAGTGAAAGCCTACCACCAGATTCCCGTGGCTCCAGAAGACGTGCACAAAACAGCCATTACTACCCCGTTCGGACTTTTTGAATTTCTGCGTATGCCTTTCGGGCTCCGGAACGCAGCTCAGACATTCCAACGCTTCATTGACACGGTGCTACATGGCTTAGATTTTGTGTGTGCCTACCTTGACGACCTCCTTATCGCCAGCACTTCACCAGAAGAACACCAACAACACCTGACGATTGTCCTCCAAAGACTAGACGAGAACGGCATTGTCATTAACGCCGCAAAGTGCCGTTTCGGGCAAACAGAGGTTACTTTTCTAGGCCATCTCATCAACTCCCAAGGAGTACTTCCTCTCCCGGACAAGATCAAGGCCATCCAGCAGTTCCCAAAGCCAACATCCAAGCGCCAGCTCAAACGCTTTCTGGGCATGGTAAACTTTTACCGCCGCTTCATCCCAGATTGTGCGAGCATGGCGTTACCTTTGGTCAATCTTACCGCCGGCGACAACGGCTCGATTGAGCTGTCAACGGAACAAACGGCAGCTTTCACGGAGCTGAAGGACCGCCTATCTCGAAGCGTAAGTATCGCTTACCCGGATCCCACGGCAGAACTTGCCCTCATGGTAGACGCCTCAAATGTCGCTGTAGGAGCCGCCCTACATCAATTAACCAACGGACAACTGCAACCGCTAGGCTTTTTCCCCAAGACCTTGCAACCTGTGGAAAGACGGTACTCGACCTTTGGCAAAGAACTGCTGGCGGGTTTCTTGGCTGTAAAACATTTCCGACATTTCAAGGAAAGTCAGAGGGTTACTATCTATACTGACCACAAACCACTGATAGCAGCTACCCAACAGCATGCTAGCAGGTATACCGATCGTGAAATACGCAACTTGACTATCTCGCACCATTCGACCTTCATTTAAAACATATTTGTGGAATATAACCCTAACTTTCAAGCTTCGACCACAGAATCGATTTCCATTAACGATAACCAGTGTGTCCAGAAGCTTTCATCGAGAGTAATAAGGGTGGCTTTGTAAGACGCTTGATGTGCAATATTTTGAAATTGCATTAACTGCGACGGTAGAGCAAATTCTGTCTTTTTTACGAGATTTATGGAAATTCGGGGGCAATGAGACTTTTTGAGTACTTCCTTGTTGCCTTGTCTTGTCCATGGACCAAGGTAATTTAATGATCGAACTCATATGCATCATCAATCTGTGTGAGCGGCAGACTGTTCCTTCGTCTCTCCAGAAGAAGAAGGTTTGAGACAACAGAATCGATGTTTTCCTCCATTTGTGACCTTAAAAACGATGAATGAGGCAGGCCAAGGTCTGTTCTTAGCCTGAGGCCTATAGAGTGATCGAATTTGTCGATAAAGTCAAGTGACGGTTAAGTTGAGTCACATGGTGTGTCTAGACTTTCTACGAACCTAGAAAGTTGCATGGCTTCGTGACTCTGGGTATAGGTCAACCAGGCGACTACAACGTCACCGGTGAGTTTCCATTCGTTTAGCTATTCAAATTACATTCTCTTTGATTGGCTACGGGGCAGACTACCAACTTGGTTTGTCAGACTTGGTGTGAGTTTGAGAACATGATGGTAACTAAGCCTTCCAGACTGGGTAGCTAAAGTCGCGCTGAGCAGGTGATGAGAATACTCTCTCTCCTCTGCATTCCACTGATACTGAGCACAGTTTAAAGACACTGACGAACGCTACCTCAAGGCCACGCAATGAGTAGTAGTTATTGCGTAAGAGGCCTATACGCTGGTGCTTTTACGAGGAGTTTGTTCATTTCCTATGGTCGGACGGAATACTTGAGAGACAATTATTGAATCGGTGACAGCAATCACTTGTGGTGTGTCACTTGTAGTATCATTTCAACGTTTGATCAGAATTCAAAAAGATTTCCGTTATAAACTGCTCATTTAACCAAGTATAATTTTGATAGAAGGCGTCCGTCCTTATTAAGTCGCTAATTGTACCGGTACATGCCATAATTGAACGAAATTTAAAGGGGCATATTACGACGTCTTATGGGTAAGGACATTATTTTTCCCACTTTGATGCATTCAAACAAACCAAGCTTTGTTTTGAGAATAAAAATAGAACTTTGCTTAAATAAAACCGTGCTGGCATGGTAGTACGACCCAAGTGTCGTTTGTGGCACATTGGGTTTCATGAACAATTCAAGAAAGGGAACCCACGAGCCGACGAATCGGCTAGAGCCATTTACTCGTCTTTCCACCTTTTGGAGATGAAGAGGAATGCTTGTAAGGCTTGAACAATGCTCAATTAGAAATTCTAACGCAACTGATGCCGCAGTACTTTTTTCAAGTGTCGCTTCAAGGAGGTCGTCGTATAATTTCAACCACACGTCGCCCAGTTAGATCTTCATTTTAGTGGAGAGGGAAATTCCCACTTGTGAATTTGTTAGACCACCTTTTGCAGACAACTTACCTCATTCACACAAGCCGTTTTAGCATCTAGGCAAATTATTTAAGCCGCTTCGTAGGATGTTGGGTTCACTTTCTAGAATAAATACAACACCATGTATCTCTATGCTCTGGTACAGACGTCTCGTCATCTTACAATAAGTATTTGATGGCTTGAAGAGAAATTCATCGCAGCTATCCACTTCATGATGAACATTCCTATCTATTTGGTAATTGCAACTGACCTTATAGTGTATATTAGGTACATAATGAAAAGATCACACAATTAGAGTATTAATTAGAAGTCGGTTATCTACTTCAAAGCCAGTTTTACCAGACTGAAAAAATTGACTTTCAAGTAAAATCGTTACTCTTAATTGGCAAATCACCAAGAGATGACGCGATGCCTGTGAATGTGTGGCCTCAACCCTCCACAAACCATCGATTTTGTTCCTTCCTTCTTGTACATGTGCACGGAGCAATACAACGTGACTGTCTTAATGGACATGCGGGTTGCTGGGAGAGAGGAGCATGTGCATGGTGCTCCGGCATGGCGTCATGGGTTACAGAAGCAGTGGCTGATAGTGTCCTCCGTTACCCGACTTGTTATCAAGCGGTACTCTCGTCGTCTTGAATGTTATCCCATTTCATCCATGTGTACCTCTGTATTCACTTGAAGCCACCTCTTCCTACACATAACTATCAACAAGTGCATGAGCACGTGCAGTTCTCTTGATTTCGCATGTAATTCTCCAGAGGTCTATCTATTGTCTAGTAGGGGAGGTTTCAAGACGACTGGATCAATAAACAGAATGTGAGCCAGGTCCTGGCTGGAGGAGATAAAAAAGGGCTGCTCTAGCCCGTGTGCATTTTTGGTGTTTCGAATGGCCTTCAGGGCACGCACAAAAATTTGTTGAGTCACAGTTTGTAAGTTCATGGGCCGAGAGACCTCAGCGTTAGTCCATCAAGATCACGCTATTTTCTGACTCAGTTCAAAGGAATATGCAGTCGAAAACTTTAACTACATCTGGAATTCTAACAGTCACAATCGAAATATATATCCCTCATACAAAAGTCTATTAAATTCCATTCACCTCACTACAACTATGCAAAGCATTTTAGGAATGCCAGTAGAAGGTTGCACAAATATTAATACTAAATACCTCAGAATTACACAGTTTCCTCAAAACAAAATCAATATTTCGTGTTTTTCTTTAATTCCGTTTAGCTTATAGGAGATGATTAATTATTTCTGATATATAAAATTGGTGCAAGTAATGCCCTTTGGAAATGGGAACTGGAGTGACTTGGTTTTAATTATAACTTAAATGGTCAATTGAGCTTATTTAAATATGTGATACAAGTTTTAATTAAGTTTTTAGATCTAAATTCTATTGGAACCTAGTAAAATAAAATGTGAGATTACATTAAAAGTAATTCCCATTTAACTTAACAGTTAACCGTTTGGTTACCAAACTAGTAAAGAAATTAAATACCTTTTAAGCAAGACATTTCATGCATACCACATGTAACCCCGTCTTAATACTTCTTTACGTATCTTCAACAAACAATCCGGGGCCGAATTCTGTTCTTTCGAAAGACTTCTGGCAAAGAGAACGAAACTTCCTTTATTTTTTCCTTAAGTTATATCGGATTGGAATGGTATATTTGCTGGGAAAGGTGGAGAATTTACTACTCACAATTATAAACCAGGTTGATGTTACGTCAATCATAAGTCGGAACCGTCTGCTCAGCTAAGCAAATAAAGTAATTATTTTCTTATATCCTTTGGAAAAAGAAAAATAATGAGACGTCAAAGAAAAATTGTTAAAATTTGTTGGGTAGGTACCAAACTTGTATATAAATATTGTCTAGTGCCAACGTGTCTGCGTAATGAACGATAAAATCACTAGGAATCAAAAGACTTAAATGCAATGGGAATCATCAAGCAATGTCAACCACTGCTCAGTGTGCAGTATGCCGTATGGAAAAAGACTAGTGAGCTAAATCCTCAGCATGCACACACAACCCCACTCTCTACACGTCCACAGCTCCCACAATAACTTCGCAATACCAAAATCATAATAATCAAATGTAGGTAAACCTCGCAGTATTTCTCAAATATAAATTTGTCATTTATACCAAATAAACCCTACAAATTTGTAACGTTTCTAGCGCTTAAATAGCATATTTGCAAAAAGAATTCCCTAATTCGTATGTAAAAATAGCTGGGTACGCATTTTGACGTTATTTAATGGGTCTTAACAATTATTGATAGCTTCTTTTGAATTGGAACATGTATGGTAATTGTGAACCATTATTTCGAATTAAACGGATAATATAATTTCATTATGTTGCAGATACATAAATATTCACCCGTAATGTGAGCAAAGAAATTCAAAATCAAGTTAAGCTCACTTGCCGGACTAGGTGACGCATTTAAATTGCAACGTTATGGTAAAAAAACTCTGAGACTGTCTCGTGACACTCAGATACATGTTCATTTGACTCGATGTACTGACTCTTAAAAGATAGTTTAACTAGTGAAAAAACGTCCAGGCTTTGGATTCTCTCAACGATGTTGCTAATCTTCACATTTAGTTTTTGTAAAAGGCTATTATAGTAGAAGGATTCCCATCTCACGACAAATCGTAATATTTCATGCGCTTCACGTTAGATTCATACCAACGTTTCTAAGCAAGTCCCAAATATCGAAATGCTTTTTCTTACAAATTACTACATTCCCAACTCATGCAAACCACTCAAGTAAATTTATTATCTTGAATGATTTTTATTAAGTGCAATCGGTGGGATTTATTCATACAATGTGGATTTCAGGAGTGTGGGTCTTTAATTTAAAAAAATCAGTAATTTTGCATTGATGCTGCATTAGGCAAGATGATGTGATGTCTCACTGATGTTCCAATTTCTATGCTTCTTGTTTCGGAGACAGTCTCAGAGGAAATCGACTCATCTATTAGGACTACCTGGAGTCACGCAGAGTGTTGGAACTCGTGACCATGCAATAAAATTTCATTTCATCGAATTAAAACGGATGATTTCAAAGTCAGACCAGCGGTTTATCGAAGCCATTCACTCATGCTACTTACGACCTTTAGGTAGAAACAGCTATGTTACCTACCAAATCCATATTCTTACATACCGTCCACTTCCCCGGTTTTTTATATTAGTTTTTCAATGTAGAGGACCCCGTAGTTCTTACTTGAATGCCTGATTTACTATCAAGATTGCATGCTGCATTCGGATTACTGCAGAAGCCAGTAGTTCTGATTTCACATCTGGCAGGCTTATCCACTTGCAGGTAAAGCCATCAATTCATGGCACATGCCCGTACGGATTGGATACACAGCAACCCTTGCCTGGCTGGATTCTGCACCTGTAAAGGGGTCATGCAAATCACTCAGTTTGTCAGCCGAGTGCCATCGGTGACGCTTTTGTGTCAAAATATAAACGGCCATTTATCAGTACACCCCTCCAACCTTTAGGCGGCCGCAGGACTCGAAAAAGAATGCTCCAAAATTGTGCCGCAGTTGATGCAATTTTGACCTTTTATTATTTGCGTACTATTCGAAGATACAATTCTTCTGCCTGACCAAAATCGTCACAGGCTAGAAATAATGCATCCTAACCTAACCTAAACCAACCTAATTGATGTCCATCATCGCTGACAAAGGTAATGACAATGGATATGGCAGAGTATGTAGCATAACTCACGCTAGAAACCCAATTACTTGGTTCGTTTCACAATTTCTGAGTGCGAATTTCTGATGCCTAAGCAAAATTTAGCATCACAAATTAGATGATCGATTTTCGTGGTGACACATGACCACAAAGTGAAGTTGTTTGTTATGTGTCCTTCGACTTTTCTAAATGAACCTCAGGATGGCAAGTTATTAGCACTGCTGTATGACTTTCAAAGCCACAGGCCATTATAAAGCCCTCTGAAACTATTGATAAAGGGGATAGCAATTCCACACTCTCCTAATAAGACATGATCCAATCCTAACTGAACAAATGCGCTCTGGACCATTCTGTGGAATTCAAAATTTCACCTTTGGTAACAGAATGCAACTGACAACTAGGCTTTGACTTCGTTTCATTTCTCTCGCGAAATAAATTGAAGAGAGGAGCCTACTCCTTGGCGTCTATTTAAAGCTCCATGGCTTATCACATAGGCGAACCCATATAACTCAATTTGCTTGTCAGTCGTGTGCGAATACTTTCGAGAAACCACGCCCTACCAACCACACCCAAGATGATCGACTCCAGAGTGTCTGGAAAAATTTAATGAAATCTTATATATATATTTTAAAATTACAATTATAATTAATTATAATTTTTACTTCTGTTTCATCCCTGTCTACAGAGGCACAAATTAGATTTGTGCATTAGCGGTTACACAACACTGCTCAAAAACTTAATAAATGTGTAAGAGATTCCTCGCTTCCTTAACCACATATTATTAAATATTATAAACATATACATTTAAAATCTATTGGCACAATTTATTGATTGGTTTATTTTAAGTTTCTTTTTTATCTATATCTTTGATTTTCTACTAGGATATATTAAATTTGTAAAAGATAAAATTCTACCAGCTATGGATTTCCACAGTTTTATCATAAAACACCATCAAATATAATCTACATCAACTGAATTAAAAGCCAATGTGTTATTAAATTTTGTTTGACTATCATAGGGTGGTTTTGGTACTTTTTAGGTACAAAGGTTTGCACTTAAAAGCAGTCAGAAAATTCAGTTCGTTTGTCAGGTTAGTGACACCGCCGTGGTTGGATTTCAAATGCCTATGTGAAAAAGGGGTCCCCATCGACCACATCCAGTGTGACTAGCGACCGCATTCAAGGCTTCATTCGGTTGTCAGACTAATATAATTAGACAAATTAAACTGTTCACGTCATGTGAATCTCAAGGAAGGTACGAAGTGCTTGATTCTGACTATAAAACATGCAATGATATATTCCAGTTATATGGGGACCTGTAAAATTGAGTTCTTACCGCTCCAAGCTATCGAACTCGTAAAATATAAAAAAATACCTATTATTTAAAATAAACAATTTAGTCATTTGTTCCAAGCGGTCATGTAAATTTAAATCTGGGCTGTTCATGAAAAGACTATTGACATCATGCATTTCCATGATTTATCGATGGTAATTAGCGAGGAATAGATTGGCAATACTTTCAGTAAGAAATTTTTGCAAATTTTGTTTCTAGGTTACATTAAAGTCTAATTAACGAAAAATAGAGGAATAATAAAAAATTACTCAGAACTCTTCAACTAAGACAGTTGGATAGCGTATGAAGAGAGTTGCCAAAACTCTGATACTTAAAAGCGATTGAAATTGAGTAAGCAAAGAGATTGAGCTGGAGAAAGCGCATTCTAAATCTGTAACTGAAATTGGGCTTCGAAGGAAAATGAAGGGAAATTTTAACGAAAAAGAGAGGAAAATTAATAATCATGCGATTTAATAGGCGGATTGACAAATAGTTCCCAAATGTAGACTACCTCGATTAGATGTGAACCACGAAGAATGCGATTTCTTTCAGCAAAAGTCGCATGATATCGCAATGTTAACGTACATTTCTCTAAATAAAATACAACGTCCTTCTAGTGTTTATCATCAAAAGATAGGACATATGGATTCTGCATTGACTATACATACATGCTTAACATGCTATCTGGGAATCCTTGATGGTTTGGAAACATAGAGAGCTTTTACGCACTCAAAAATATATTTGACAACTACATATGCAGGCATAAGGCACTAGACATAATTAGACATCCTATTATGGAGCTAGTGCACCGAAAGTCAAAATTTCTTGAATTAAAAAATGTTTATTATTGGTGCCAGAATAATGCTCAGCTCGAAAAACAAATGCTTGAGATACATACATAAAACACAAACCCAATGTGTGTGCACACTTCACTCCAACCTCACGACATCAGGTGACGCATTACCTCTCTCAACCAATCAGCCTTCATCATCAACAAAGACTATCACCTGAGTGCACAAATGTGTATTTCTGCATTTGGACTGAAATACCTTCGAGGCATTCAGATAACTTGGATCTTATGAACCCTGAATAAATTTAAAACTATAAGCAAGCTCGCATTTAATAGGTAGATAGATAAAAGATGACGAATGTTAATTAAACTTTAGTTAAAGGATACTACCTAAGCAGCGTGTACTTTTACTACATTTTAAACACGTGCAATAGTTAAGTTAGCAGTTTTCGCAAATTATCCTCGAACCCAGAAACATCCATAGTAAAACCTAAGTAAAAGACATATATTTTGTGAAAATATTCCACCTACTCGATACACCCTTGTATTTCCGCTTCATGAGGAGCTGGACAGGTTGAATGCTTACGAAACCACTAAATCACTGGCTTCTAAGAAGCTAGAGAAACTACCTTATTTATAGGGACCAAAATAATATGAACTGTTATTTTTTAGATTACAAGAGACTGATTAAAGCACAAAAATCCCAGCAGACTTGAATACCATTTACTGTGCGTCTTCCAACACTCGACACTCGAACATCAGCCACATAGACACATACATTGTGCATACTTCACACAAGCTTTACTACACCATTTGAGTCATCTCCTCCGCCAACCAATCAGCGTTCAGGTAAAGGTCCTCCATCAAACGAACGTGCGGTGGACTAGTGCGGTTACCGACGATGGACAGTGTAGTTGCTCTGAAACGCACTTAAAGCACAGGTGAGGCTAATACCTGAGATGCGTCGTCATGTGCAAACGAGCAGGTGTTATACACTGAATTACAGGCCACCCTATAAGTCCTGTCCGTTTAATATCTTTTGTAATTTTCACTGAATCTAAAGAGTATTTCATACGCCTTAAGGAGAGAAGCATACGGTTTATTTCAATAATGCACTTAAAATAAAGAATATTTGTTTTCAAAATTAATAAATTTGGATTGAATAAAATGCCCCGAATGCGAAAAGGATTCCGTCGTTCATTCGGATTTAATAGCCAAGAAAAAATAAACTTTGGATTGTTACCACTGAATAGCAATCAATAAGGACGTTTAGATGAAACTTGGATTAGAAGATCGAGGACCTCAGTGGACGTCCAGATGCGTTGGAAGAAAACCTTATTGAGGAATCAACTCCTGAAATAGGTAGTCCTGCTTTCTTAGTTGAATAATCGGTTATGCAGTTTAGTTGGAACCACACAACTGATCGTTTTTACCTTAGTAGACTATGCAAATTCTCTTAACTTGACTAAGATACGGCTCTTTATCATCTGAAGACAATCTCGAACCCCTAGTTGAACTCCGCTATTTTTCCCCTTTTCACCAGCTCGCTTCACTTTTTACGGTGGATATCTAAATGTAACTCGTGGCTGAAAACGGATGCTTTTTTTCAAAATTGCAGGCGTCTTAGACAGTGGAAGGGTCTTAGAGGTCACAGCCACAGCCGCCGTGTTGGAACCACCCTGAGAAAAGTGTCCTCCTTTCAGTCTGATGAGACTTGAGTCATTGCGCCTCTTACCTCAGGCTACCACATTAATTCTGCCCCATTATTATCTTTGAAATATTTAAGTAAATTTTAAGAGCATTTCGAAACACCTTATGGAGCTGAACATATTCATCTGGTGATGCATTTACACAAATTAATTTTGTCAAAAGGGAAATGTTAGTTACAATTTGCTTGAACAAATGCCTGCTAACATTGGAACTAGTAAATAATTATTTAAGGCACATGATGCTTTTTAGTTCACCACATCTATTGAGATGTAAAGAGCACCGTTTTAAAGAAATGGTCAGAAATATTAAAGGTTAAATCAAATGTTCAGTAAAGTCGAGCAGAATAATCAACCACCTTGGAAAGAGTGATATTTTGTGTTTTCAACTAAAAAATGATACAAGTTACACTTAGTGATGATAGATTCTTTTTTAAATGTAACTCTATGAATTATCCCCAGTAAGCTCTCTAATTTCCTGCATGAAGCATAGAATGATTACGAAGATATACATTTGTCTTTCGCGTGTCACTAGATCTTAACCTAGTTTTGCCTAGGCAATTAAGTCAGTTCATATTTATTAAAAGGGAATTTTGCAAAAAACCGTTTTTAAATTACTAAAGATGAAGGCCACACCGACTAAAAATAGTTATTGTAATACAAAATTTACGCAGCTTCCATTTTTATCTCTAAATCATACAATGTGTTCATTACCTTTCAGATATTTCCAAACACGTGGTGTGAATATCAATATAGGTGTTAATGGGATTAGTTAAATTATTATCTCTCGATTTTACATGATACGCTTTTATTAAAAATCGCGTGCATACTGGCGTATCATACTGTTTCCATTGGATTCGTCTATACCAGCCGAAGATGTAATAATGTTTACTCTATTTTGGAAGGTTGCCTGATCCTAGCTGTAGCTTTCCAGTCTTCCTGGCGATTGCAAATTTGGAAATGAATGAAGTGCATTATTGAGCAGCGCTAACAGGTATAGTGTACCATTCCACAAGATTATTTGTTTTCAGTTATGGTTTCGCCGTAAACGGATTAATACTTTATGATCCGCTACATTGGCAGTGGTGTACTTTTAGCGAAAATTGAGCATGAGACTGTTTTCACTACGCAATATTACTTACTTAAAGTTAGTAGAGCGTCATACAAATTGTCGAAATGTAAAGCTCGCAAAGAAGTTGAATTGTGAAGCGTTTGAGGGGTTTGATAATGTAATAGTAGAATACCTTCAAAATTACCACAAGCTCAGTACAAGAAAAAGACTTTTCAATGGTTAATAACTTTTGTTAAAAGTTAAATCTATTGATACTTTTAAGAATTAGATTTTCCAGTTTAAGCAAGAAAATTAATGAGAACTCCACTTCCACTAAAGTAGTGCGCGTCACAATGTATTTTCCCAGCATTATGGCACAAATAAGGAAGCTCACATTTGTGACAATTAGAAGAGTAAGTTCTACTCAAAAATGACTTAGTTGTGTTAGACAAGGGAAAACGGTTCTTCTTCGAGCATTGTGGTGGAATAATCCACTTCGAGTTGCGTGCTCAAATCCATTGCCATCAACTTGGGAGTATTAAAAGTGTTTCAAGGATAAAAGGAGACCTGTTTTAGTGAAGCGAAAGGAGGTGCTTTTTCATCACGACAATGCATTTACCCATACGCAGCAGGAATTACGTCTCATTCTTCCAACATTTCCTTTTCTCTTTTACGATGCAAGAACCGGTTCAAACTCACGCTTTAGAGTTCTTGAATTTAAGAGAAAAAATTGAAATATTGGCATAAATGAGCTTGTCTGTTGATGATTTGAGGGGTTTTTATTTTCAAGTTAAATCGAGTCGCTTGGTTTTGAAGAAAACTTATCAGACTGGTCCCATTTTCAATAAAATCAGGAAGTATATTTTAAATTATTTATTTTCCGTATTTAAAATCACAGAAGAGTCTAGCAATAACAGGTAAAAAGCGTCGGTGGGTAGTCGCTTAATAAAGGGACTGATTCCAAAGCCTTGGATTTGGAAGAGGAAGGATGCAGCAACAATGGCGATTATTGGTGAATTTTGCCATAGACTTTGCGAACCCGAGGTTGTTTCAGTTCCAAAAATCGCAATGATTGGGGCCAAGTTGAAATAAGTAAGGAATGATCAAGTGACATACCAGTAGCGTTTTTGCACAGTTGCTCTCAAGCTTGATTAGGTGTTTCCAACTTGGTACACCTTGCAAATCTATCTCATACGGTCTGCTCTGTTGATTTTTATCAATTACTTTAAAATGCAATAAAATCTTGATTAAATTGTTTTCAACTGGAAATTGTAAATTTTACTGTCCATCGTCGGTAACCGCCTTAGTCCACCGCACGTTGGTTTGACGGAGTATCTTTACCTGAACGCTGATTGGTTAGCGGAGGGGATGACTCAAATGGTGTAGTAAAGCTGTGTGAAGTGGGCACAATGTATGTGTGTATGTGGCTAATGTTCGAGTGTCGAGTGTTGGACGACACACAGTAGCTGGTATTCAAGTTTGCTGGGCATTTTGTGCTCTGATCTGCCCCTTATAATCTAAAAATAGCAGTTAATAATATTTTTACTCTCTACAAAAAGGCAGGTTCTCTAGCTCCTCATGAAGCGCAAATACGAGGGTGTATTGAGTAGGTGGAATTTTTTCCCAAAATATATGTTTTTTACCAAATGGATGTTTCTGGGTTCGAGGATAATTTGCAAAAACTGCTAGCGTCACTATTGTACGTGTTTCAAATGTAATCAAAGTAAACGCTGTTTAGGTAGTATTCCTTAACTGTTTTTATTTCGATTTTAAGGATTTATTATAAATGCATTTACCCTAATACCTGCTGTCTAGTTTAATTAGAGTTTCAAACATTAATGTCATTTCCAGGACTATCTATGACTTCGCTTCATCTTTTGTCGGGCTTATTTCTTAAATAATTTTGGATGTGACTCCCAGAACCTCTAAATGTCCGTTTGGAGGTCTAACTGGTTTTGCAAGCTACGAAACAAGTGGTAGACGAATAATGAGCAATGCAAGCATTTCCCATTTCGATTTACTAGAATGGGTGTTTTTCCTTCCCCAAAGGTACATTGAAACGCCCAGAATGCTCACACTCGATTTAAACACAAAATGCCCTTCAATAAGGTAGCATTGTTACACCATGCATTAGTCCCTGATGATCCCAACCTACAGATCGAAGAAAAGCCTTTTCCAATTGCAGGTATTGCTTCTCGGCTCTGGAGGTGGCTGGGCTCTTTGCCAACCTTGACAAAGCCATCAGTTTTTGACCCCTCACGCTTCGTCATAATATCCACTTATGGCCATCGCCAGTAACGGGTCATCTATCTAAAGCACTCAAAGATGTGGGCTACAATTTAGAGAAGGGGGACTAATCAGAGTTTTTGGAATTGAGGGTAGCAATTGGTGGTCGGTCGGAACTAAACCTAATTGTCAATTTCATCTCTACTGATAAAGCAGGTTGGGTTCTTCGAGAATCGCTTTAAGAAGCACCGTCTATTTCAATCCTCATCTTTAAGGGGTGTAAAATCCCAGCTTCCACTGAATACCACAGACCATCTACTGCAACTTCTTTATTGGCACACTCATCTTCGCAAAGGTAGGGTCAATGCTTCCAGTGAATTCGGTCGGCTAATCCTAGCTTAAAAACGCCCACGAGAAACCGACACAACTTACTGGGTGACGTGTTATTGATGAATGTACAAGAACTGATAGGTTAGTCACCTTTGCAGCCTCAGTTGCTGCAGGTGTTAACTGAGAGCACTTTGGTGGGACAGTTTGTAACTCGAGGATCAATTCATTGGATGGTCGAATCACATGGATCCCGTTGCCTCGTGAACAGAATCGGATGGCCGTGCGATTCAGTTATTAATATGCCGTGTGGTTCAATTCGTATCCCGGCAACTGCAACTGTCCTATTCTTCAACACGATGAATAAGCAAATAACCCAAATCAAAGGGCTGATTGGGTGAGGAGGTAGTGCGTCACCTGATGTCGTGGGGTTGGTGTGAATTGTGCACACACATTGGGTTTGTGGCTTATTTGTGAATGTTGGCCGATCTCAAGCATCTGTTTTTCGAGCAGAGTATTATTCTGGCACCAATAACAAACAATTTTTAATTCATTTAATTACGACTTTCAGTGCACTAGCTCCATAATAGAATTCTAACTATGTCTAGTGCCTTAAGACTGCGTATATTTTTGTTAAAATTTTTCATTTTTGAGTTGATAAAGACTCTCCATTTTTCCCAACCATCATGGATGCCCAAATTGTATCATAGTTGTAAATGGCATTTTTTAAGCACATCCGTATAGTCAATGCAGATTCAATATGTCCAATATCTTGATGATAAATGCTAGAAGGAAACTGCGTTTTATTTTGACAAATTTTCTTCAACTTCGAGAGGTAATGCACTTTTTGCTGAGAGAAATCACATTCTTCGTGTCTCGCATCCAATCGAAGTAGTCTAGGTTTGAGAACTATTTGTCAATCCGTATACTAACTCTCATGATAATTATTTTTCCATACTTTTTCGGCAAAAGTTTCCTTATTTTTTCTTGAAAGCCTAATTTTAGTCACAAAATTAATTAATCACTTTGCTTACTCTATTTCAAACGCTTTCAAGTATCAGAGATTTGGCAACTCTTTTTATACTCTATTCAACTGTCTCCATTAAAAAGTTCTGAAGAATTTTTTAATAAACTTATAATTTTCATCAATTTATTCTTAATCTAACCTAGAAACAAAATTTGAATAAAAACTTCTATTAAAAGCATTGCCGATCCATTCCTCACTAATTATCATCAATAAATACGTGGAAATTCAGGTTCTCACTAGCCTATTCATGATTAGCAAAGGTTTAAACCTACCTGTCCGTGTGTAACAAAGGACTAAATTGTTTTCTTCAATAATGAGGATTTGTTAATTTTTACGAGTTTGATAGCTTGGAGCTGTAGAAACTCAATTTCACAGGTCCCTATAAAATTGGTATATATTATTGCATGGTTTATAGTAAGAATCAAGTAATTCGTACCTTCCTTGAGATTCAAATGACGTGAACAGTTTAATTTGACTAATTATATTAGTCTGACAACCGAGTGAAGCCATGAATGCGGTCGCTAGTCACACTGGGTGTGGTCGGTGGGGACCCCTTTTTCACATAGGCATTTGAAGTCCAACCACGGCGGTGCCACTAACCTGACAAACGAACTAAATTTTATGACTGCTTTTAAGTGCAAAACCTTTGAACCGGAAAAGGACCACAAACCACCCTGTGATAGTCAAAATAAGTTGAATAACACACTGGCTTTTAATTCAGTTGTTGTAGAGTATATTTGATGAAGTTTTATGAGAAAACTTTGGACTTCCATAGTTGGTAGCATTTTATCTTTCAGAAATTTAATATCTCCCAATAAAAAATCAAAGATGCGAAAAATATGAAATTCAGAATAAAGATGTACAAATTCTGTCAATATCATTTATGTATTTTTTATGGTATTTAATGATTTATGTATATGAAAGCGAGGAATCTCTTAAAATTTCTTAGGTTTTTGAGCACAGTTGTCTGTTGATTTCGATTTCGCAATTGTATAACCGCTTAAGCACAAAGCTATTTTAAACTGATCTAATTTGTGCCTCTGTAGACAGGGATGAGGCAGGTGTAAAAAGCATAATTAATTATAAATTCAAAAGGTATAATTGGTTAAGATTTCATTAATTTTTTTCCAGAGGGGCACACACTTTGGAGTCGATCATCTTGGGTGTGGTTGGTAGTGACGTGTTTTCTCGAAGGCACCTGCACACGACTGTCAAGGAAATTGAGTTATATAGGTTCGCCTGTGTGATAAGCCTTTGAGCTTAAAATAGAAGAACATGAGATGGTTTCTCTCTTCGATTTGTTCCACAAGAGAAATGAAACGAAGTCAAATCCTAGTTGTCGGTTACATTCTGTTACCAAAGGTGAAATTTTAAAATTCAACAGAATGAAATGGAACCCATTTGTTCAGTTGGGATTGAATCATGTCCCATTAGGAGAATGTGGAATTGCTATCTCATTTGTCAATAGGCTAAAAGGGCATTATAATGACCTGTGGCTTTAGAAATCATACAACAGTACTAATAACATGCCATCCTGACGTTAAATGGGAAAAGTCCCTGGACACATGACAAACAACTTCACATTGTGGTCATGTGCCACCACGAAAATTGATCATCTTATATGTGATGCTACATTATGCTTAGGCATCAGAAATTCGCACTCAGAAATTGTGGAACGAACCAATTAATCGGGTTTCTAGTGTGAGCCAAGCTTATTAGCCATTAAAACACTTTGATACAGGCGAATCTTGAAGATGGAGTTATGCTACATACTCTGCCATATTCATTGTCATTACCTTTGTCAGCGATGGTGGACATCAGTTAGGTTGTTTTAGGTTAGGTTAGGATGCATTATTTCTAGCCTGTGACGATTTTGGTCATGCAGACGAATTGTATCTTCGAATAGTACGCAAATAATGAAAAGTCAAAATTGCATCAACTGAGGCACAATTTTGGAGCATTCTTTTTCTAGTCGTGCTGCCACTTAAAGGTTGGCGGGGTATGGGCTGATAAATAGCCGTTTGGCTTTTGTCACAAAAGCGTCACCGATGGCACTCGGCTGTCAAACCGAGTGATTTGCATGACCCCTTTCTCGTTCAGCGCCTGTGCTTTTACAAACGAGGTGAAATTGCCTCTGGTCTTGATAAAAAGGCATGCCCACACAGTGCCTTAGAGAGTGCCTATTAAGAGAGTGAAACAAGCTCTTCTACGTACCAAGGATTTTCATGCAAATCCATACAAGTATAACCAGAAAGAGTAAACATTTGCTTATTTTGTTCGATTTTAAGACTAGAAGGCAGCTTGTATGCTTTAAATTAACTGCTGAAAATAATAAACGGAGAGTGGTCGTCTTCTTCTTGGTGGGGATTTTTAATATTGCGGGCATCATGAATTGTTCAACGCAAATGATGGTTGCATTTGGTGTTGCGGGGGAGCTCAGAGAAGGCATTGATTTTCCGGTGTAGAGAATATGGAAGTTTAGGGCCGAGAATTGCTTGTTTCTGCTTGTCTGCTCTGTTACCTAGAAAGCATTGATTTTCCATGGTACACGTTTTCGTATGCCACTCTGGATTTCTAGTGATGTCCTCAGGTCGATGAATGAATTGATGATTTTGGGAACATTGCAAACAATGGAAGCACCTTTTCCATGTATATGTGACTCTGTTACTGATGAGAAATGAAGATTAGCTGTGCGAAAGAAGAGGAGTGTGGCATATACCTGTTACATTACGTTTGAGTTTTTCATTCCAGATTGTGGCTGAATCACTGTTGTGGATCTTAAAATTGCATGCTGAGAGATTCGGGAATCTGGGATTTCCTGGAGAACTGGGACATTTAAATCATTATAATGAGAAGGATAAGGACTTAAAATAGTAGTACAGGTAGCACGGTTATTAGTGATATCCTCGAGGACAGTGACCAAACAAGCAGTCGACACGTAGGATGAGATCTGGTGATCTTGGCAGGTGCCAACATTCTTCGGATTAACAATTGTTGTAAAGCTTATAAGCTCAACAATGCTAGAAGAGTTTGAAGTTGACTTTTGTCATTACCTTGAATGCAAAACACATAAATTCTAAAATGATATTAGTTATAGCATTGTTAGCAAATGTAGGGAAGTCGTGGAATATCTGAGAAAGGAAATGGATTGCTGAGGCTTTATATAATCTTAACGTTTAGTGATTTTTATTAATGAAAAATTCTGGCAGAACTTTTGGGAGGACCGAGTATTTGAAGGACGTAAAGTTACTTCTACAGGTGTGGAATTCAACCAGTTAATGTTTGCTGAGGATCCAAGTTGTATTGGCATGTGCCATGAATTGATGGCTTTACCTGCCAGTGGGTAGGCCTGTCAGTTGTGAAGTCAGGACTACTAACTTCTGTAGTGATCCGAATGCAGCATGCAATCCTGATAGTATATCAGGCATTCATGTAAGAAACTGCAAGGGTCCTCTGCATTGAAAAATTCATATGAAATGACCGGGGAAGTGGACAGTCTGTGAGAATGTCGATTTTGTAGGTAACGTAGCTGTTTCTACTTAGGTGTTGTAAGTAGTATGCGTGAAAGGCTTAGATAAACCTCTAGTCTGTTCAACATAGTTATGGATGAGAGAAGCTTAAACACCAACAGCGTTGTCTGAAACTCAGATCTTCTATTTTGCAGTTTTCGAGAAATATGATTATTCCACCATAATAGGATGACCTATGGCAATTGGCTACTGAGTATCCCCTTTATTTAAGCTTATCTTTATTATAGAAGCAGAGGCTTCATTAATTTCAACTTGAATAAAATAAAATTTGCCTTTTTTAAATTTGGTTTGACAAAATATTCCCTCTATGTGAATCAATAACATCGGTATTCGATGCAGGCTTAAGTCCTTACCGAAATCTTTACAAATTTTGGCAAATTTCGTCCATTTCAGAGAGTGTTTCTTCGGATGCAGCCAAAGTAGCTCAGGTGATAACGGATGCGGATAATACAGCTGTCGAAATTCAAATGCCATACGAAAAAAATAAAGTAATTTTAAATTTTCAAAACTTCTGTCTCATAATAAATATGATATGCGTAATTGGTGTGTGAAATTTATTTTATAGCGACTTTGAGATTACAATGGAAATACTTTCAAAGAAGTTACAATATCCGATGGTGCGGATAGGGCCAATCCAACATGCTCTACCACAGACGGCGCCAACAAGGTTACCAAAGGGAGTGCTGTACTGAACGCAGATGCGAGTTGCTGATGCTTTTAACGTTAAAAACTCTGTAATACTGGCACACCGAGGTGCTTGCATGGCCTCGGTGTCTGGTGATGCTCGCCGGCGCAGCCGGTTCCTGAAGCTGGGGTTGTGGAATATCCGCGGCTCTAGTGGAGGGGCAAAATTTGCGTCCATTGTTGCGGATGCAGTGAGGTTGAGGCTTAACGTGGTGGTTCTTACTGAGTCCCGCCTCAGTGAGGCTGGCCTTGAGCTTGTGGAAGGGGCGACCCTCTATAACTCAGGTCCCACTATAAACCAACGGACTAACGGTGGCGTGGGATTCTTGGTGTGCGGTAGTGTGAAACCCGCCCCGCGCGTCGTGAAGTTCGTTGGGCAGTCCGAGCGGGTGGCAACGTTGGTAGTGGAGCATTTGGGGGCGACTGTGGGTTTGGTTGCCTCCTATGCGCCAACGGAATGCTCCACCTGCGAGCGCACAAAGGAGCTCTTCTACAAGGAGCTCACAACTGCGTACAAGTCGCTCCAGCTTGAGTGCGACACGGTCCTAGTTCTGGGAGACTTCAACTGCCGCCTCGGTAGAGATGCCAGACAATGCGCCCCAGAAGTGGTCGGGACCAGGTGCGATGATGAGCAGGTAACCACGGATAATGGACTGCGAGTTCTGGACTTTTGTAAGATGAATGGGTTGAGAATCTGGAACACGTGGTTCAAGCGGAAGAGGGTACGGAGGCAAACCTGGTACCATCCGGCCACCCGAAAGGGTGCGATGCTTGATTTTGTGCTTGGACCCAGCGATGGTAAGACGTGTAAGTTCCGCGATGTCAGGGTCTGCAGATCTGCTGAGGGGGCGGGCTCGGACCACTACCTCGTGACTACTCTCTTGGAGTTGCGGGGGCGTGGGAGAGTGAAGCCTAAGCATGGTGCCCAGAGAAGACCGTTATGGGCTGCGGCGGCGGTAGCTGAATACATACACCGCCACCCGGCTGCATACCAAAAGGAAATCTCGGCTAAGTTGTGTGATGGCATGTCGTATGAGGCCATAGTCGGGGCCATTGGTAGCGCGGCTGAAAGTGTACGAAAAGGGATGCCAAAGTCATCGTCGAAGCCGTGGTTTGAGGTTTCCAGGGAGATCCTGGAGCCTTTGATTGCGGAACGGCGGCGGCTATGGCGTGCATATCTAAGGAACCCCAGTCAGGGGAACCTGGAGAGCTACAAGAGGTCCAAACAAAGGGCCAGGAACCAGATGAGGGCCGCTAAAAACAAATTCCTTGATGCGAAAGTGGCCAACTACAGGGACTATACTCTGAAACATGACTATCGAGCGGCATCGAAGAGCATGCATGAGGCTTTATCGGTGTCGAAGACTCGTTGGCATAATGTGGTCGGAGAAAAGAGGCTGGTGTCCGACCATGATCTCCATAAATTCTATACTGACCAATTTGATGCTGCCGATGATGCGACAGCATTAAATATGGAGATACCAAGGGGCGAAAAAGAAACAGAGTTTACCCTGGAGGAATTAAAGGAACACCTGGGGAAGCTTACCCTTAACAAGGCGCCGGGGCTGAATGGAATCCGGCCAGAGTTAATCGTGCACGGCGGTGATCAGTTACATACGCGGTTGCTGACCTACTTTAATGCTTGCTGGACTGGTAAGATTGGCATTCCGCGGTCGTGGGTCGATGCTACAGTCGTCCCTATATACAAGGGGAAGGGATCACGGAGTGTGGCCAGTAGTTATAGGCCGATCTTTCTCCTTGATGTCATAGGCAAATTGTATGCGAGTATGGTGGTGGGCAGGCTCAACAAGGCTGTCTCGGATAAACTGTCTGAGACGCAGTATGGCTTCAGGGCGGGCTACCCGACAGAGCAGGCCATCCTGGCTGTACGCACCCTTATACGGAAGTGTCTGGATAAGGGGAGCTCTGTTGGTCTTGTCTTTGTGGACATCACCAAAGCCTTTGACTCGGTTCCGCACTCGGCGCTATTTGATGTGTTGCGACGAGTAGGAGCTTCGTGGAATGTCCAGTATGCCATGCGGCAACTTCATGATCGACCAAAGGGTACCATATATGGAACAACCCAGGGCTTCACGTGTAAGCGTGGAGTCCGCCAAGGTTCTAAAGAGGGCCCAATCCTCTTTAATCTATTCCTGCAGGCGATCCTCAATGAAGCCCTGCATGAAGATGAGTCCTATAGAGTACAGCTCATCACTCCTGAAAAGGAGACGTGGACCCTAAGTCATCTGGAGTACGCCGATGATGTCTGTCTGGTAAGCAGGTCACCTGTGGAGGCGCAAGCGATGTTAACCAGGCTCGTCAAAACTCTCAGCAAGTATAATATGCAAATGGCCTCGGCCAAAACTGTGTGGATGCATGTTGGGAGAGGAGATGTGCCTGAAGTGCTTACCCTAGAGGGGGGCACGACCATTGCGCGCCAACGTAGTGTGCGCTACCTTGGCTCCATCATAGCCGAGGACGGGGACTGCACCGGTGCAATACTCGATAATGCAACGAGGGCAAGGAGTCAAATTGTGCGAATAAGGCCCCTCTTGCGCTCACCGGCTCTCAACTGTAAGCGCAAAGCCGCTTGCATTGAGACTTTTGTTAAGCCTACCTTACTGTACGGTCTATCGACGGTGGTACTGCGAGTGACTGATGACGGGAAGCTCACGGCTGTGGTAAACACGGCCAAACGTATGGCTTTGGGCTTACTGTCCCGGAGGGATATGACTGTAAGTGAGTTGGATGCGACCCTGGTCACGTCCAGTGTGGTGTCACAGTTACGCTCACGTCGTTTGAATCTGTGGGTGGCGTTGAGCAAGCTCTCCGGAGTCACCAAGAGGGTGTGTGCGTCGACCCTCGTGGTAAAAACTCGTAACAGCCGTCCAGTCCGTTGCCGCGACTGGGTGCAACAGCTCCGCATGGATGTTGTGGAGGTGCTTGGATCGGAAGATGCTGCGGAGGCATGGCTTTCGAGCCCATGTCGCTTGCGGATATCCAAAACGGAAGGACTCAAACCCCACTTGGTAGGATCATATGAGTGTAACATTGTCTGCACAAACCCTGACTGTTCGCGACGGTTCGCGACGGTTAAGGGGATGCACAGGCATTTGCGGGTTGCACATAATACCAATGTTGGGGCAGATTTAACCGTGACCGACTCAAAACCCTTCCAATGTCCTGTGGGGTCCTGCTGTATGTCTTACCGACACAAGGGGTGGCTTGAGCGTCACATGGCGCGATGTCACCCCGAGTGGAAATTGGCTGAGATAAGAGGGGCTACCCCTGCGCGTAACAAGCAGGCGGAAGACGAGAGCGTGGATACAAGTAAGGCATCGAGGTGCCCGATATGCAAGGAGGAGAGCTGCACGTGCTTTGGTTGTCCGTTATGCCCCAAAAAGCTGCGGACCAAGAAAGGAATCGTGAACCATTGCTACGTGAAGCACAGGTACAGCTTGGCCAAAGGTGAGTATATAGCGAATAATCAGTACTGTGGCGTTTTTACGCCGTCCTGTGGTTTGGCGGAGGGCCCCTGTACTGAGCCTCGGCGAAGCCTGGGTTGATGCCAATCCAGCTCCTCATGTGTGTCGACCCTTTATAGGCCTAGCCAGGCCTCACCCCGCCGGTGTTTGCAGGGGAGGGTTCCATCACCAAAGGGAGTGCTGTACTGAACGCAGATGCTTTTACTATCACTGAATGCTCGGTTAACACAAGTAATACGTCTTGCTTGAATAAACACATTTCATTAGATACGATGACGCTGAAAGGGACTGTTAAAGGCAGCACTGTTGCTATGGGTTTTAAAAAACAAGCGGCTATGGATGCTTGTGCAGTCAAAGACGTGCTGATGACTTCACAGGTGAGGCAATGTTTGGTAAAGTGAGCGGCGAGTGCCTACGTTTGTTAATCGAACCGAGTGATGGGAAACCGTTTTGTGGTGCGACTGCTCCAGAGAAGGTTTCTACTCCACTCGTTGGTGAAAATATCACAGTGTACAAGGGGTTAGAGGTGAAGAGCTCGTCTGATGATGAATTGAAATGGTAGATGATGGGCTTATGGTGGATGCAGTCAGTGAAATTCGAAAGACAGGGCTGGCATAGGTGACTATTTGGAAAATAAATATGCTTTCAGAATAAAAGGATTATGTTTTGAAAGATTGTTGAGATTTCGTAGCTTTCAAGTTAATTTTGATACCATTGGAGGTTGAATGATGATTTTGGAATTTGCTGCATCGTAAGATGATTGGGAGACCTTATTTGACTAATACAGACGAATCAAAGGCCATTACGCGACTATTAGTGAGTGGCTCAAAGAGAAAGATTTCCCCTTCTTCTTCTTCTTCAAATACGCGACTACTAGATTCATCTTCAAGAGCGTTTTTATCAAAGTACCAAGTCATTGTGTCTATTTACCTGACAAATGTGAGCGATTTCAGTTGATAAGTACGATTTAAGGCATCCAAAATGGTTTATCATAAAAATAGAAATTGACATCAATATCTTTGCCACAAGCACCCTCTTCTAAATAAGAAAAATAAAGCGCCCTTAACTTTGAAATGATATCGAAACAACCCTTGAATAAAAATGTTGACGCAATTTTCCTGTCGGTTCTCATATATACACCTTAAATAATGGTGTAGACTTTTGATGAGTTCTTCGCTTGGATAAAATTGTTTAATCGTTTTATTTAAATATATCTAGTTGGTGAAGCAATAATTTGCTTACCATAAATAGACAAATTATGAATGAACAGTAATACTCGTTTTCGGACCAAGGTTATGAAAAAAGGGGCAGATCATCAGATCACCAGGTCATTCAACGTCCCGGTCACTAAATGTAACAATTTTTGGTAGGCCAAATTTGCCTATCAAATGCCAGTCAACTTCGTTATCTTTTTTAATCGTATGTATGCTAAAGTTTATGAATCTAACCCACGTTTAGACGACCATTTTACCACATTTAAAAGAGTAAGCATAAACTCTTCAATAAGCGAATCCCATCCAGACGCCTCTTAAGGAAAAATCGTAGTTTTGTGTAAAGTAATTGTAAAGGGAACATCTAAAAAACTTACCCCTTTCTTCCATAAGTTAACAAAGTTTGAATTGTTGTGCAGCAGGATTCGTAAAACATTCAAATCATCATACCTAGTACATCGCTGATTATATAGTTATGGAACTCTATAAGATCCATGGAAATATGAACCAAAACAGTGTTAGAATGTAAGTACTAAATGTAGGAGTAGCAAAATGTGGTTCTCTGCAAATTGTTCTGCTATCATACCGTTTAATTTGCATTAAAAAATTGAAGGGATCAATGCAATTGTCAGCACCCATTAAGATTTATAAAGTTTTTTTCTTGAATTTATATTGTATATAATAGAGACGAGTCCATTAAACAACGTTCTATGAAGATTGGATAATTAAAATGAGCGGATTTGTGTAAAAAAGGCATTAGTTAATACAAAAAACCAATAGTTCCCATTGCAGATTCTATCAGTAGCTAAGCGGAGCTAATACGTAGTCTAGCTTAATTAAATTCACGCAAAGTGTCTGCTACATCCCCATATAGCCACTGCAATATAATTGGGACTTAGTACTCTTCGTTGGCACTTAATTTGACAACTAGGCTATCAAAATTATTTTTATAGTCATTAATAGCATAGAGCTTCTGGTGGTATATCCTTCATTAAACAGCATTTACTTTGAGGAGTATTCTGCATGTGAATTACGATTCTTTGAGAGGGGAGCAGGCTTAATACCATGCAACATTTAGTCATAAAAGGAGTATATTTAGTTGTAGCAGACGTTAGATTTTGAGGACAAACAAGCGTACAATATTTTTGCGATAGCATTAGCTAGCTAGGGCCTAAATTCTCCTCGTCCTGGAAAATAATTTAGTTGTCAGTGTTTAAGTAAGATGTTCTGCAATATTTGATTTAGGATTTTTCGCTTTTTTATTTACGTGGACTATGATGGGACATCTTGGTATATTGGAGGGTACTATGAGTAGTAGTGAAGGTCTTCATTGGGTGCATACATCCTGAAAAAAGCTTTAATTTAGTGAAAAACTACACTATCAATTCCAAGTTCCTCCTTAAACCTCTAAGAAATACATTTAAAAAAAACGAATACACAAGCAGAAATAGTGTAAACGTTCATGTAGACACAGCTTGGTTAAGATTTCAAAGAAATCATCAGCAGTGACCACATTCTTACTCTTGTCTTTATTGTTAAAGCGAATAATTATTTGGAAACATATTTGTCACTACAATGTGAGTTCCCTACCAGCCAGCAAATCATATATTTGTGCATATATTCGATACCGTCGGAAAAAGTAAAATCTATTATATTTCATCTTTTTTAAAATTTGGAGGAGCTTTTCCTTAAGAAACGGTATCCATTTAGCAATAGGAAACAAAAATGCATATCAGTGGATATCATGACTTGATTTTCTAATAGAATGACAGCGTTCGTTCAAATAAATTAGTATTCCACCCCTCCGAAAGTAGGTCAAAAATAGTATATACCAAATTCAAATAGCATTGGCTGGGCTTTCTATAAAAATATCATTGAAGAATATGAATGTAATTACTCGACTCTGATTCCAAAATCACTACTAAGGCTTCTCGATTAAAAATTCCACTTTTCCCCTGGATACCGCCACGATGTTCCGAGGCGGACTTCAGGGAGACGAATAAGAAGAACCGAAAAAAGCTGCACTTTGTGCTTGCCTAATAAATCCGTGCCCCACCCTCATTAGTGATTTTTTACTCGTCACACATATTAATGATTACAATAAGGTGAGTTATGACTACTAAGTTATAATAAAATGACACTCCATGTGTTTTCTATGAATTGTTTTATTTTAAAAGTATACAGCACGTAAAATTTATAAATTATTGTTTTTTACAATAACTAAGTGTATAATTAGTTAAATTCGTTAGATAGGTACCAATTTTTTATAGAAAACTTGCCTTGTGCCTTCCATGAGGCCTTCATATTTCAACCACTCGAATTTCATGCATATATGAGAGATATAGTAGCGCTGATCAACGATGGATTCATTAGTGATCTCGAAAAGCATGAAACAATTCACTATGTTCCTACCTTCTTGCCTCAGGTCTAGTAGATAATGTATTCACCATTTCTGCACTGATTGTCGCAACCAGTTCAACAGTTTCGAAAAAATCGAATTCGATAACGACGTAGAAAGTCTCTGGAAAAAGGTACGTGATGTGTGGATATCAACAAGCAGTGCACGGGAGGTGGCCTTGATAAAAAATTCTTGCTAGTGCCACATGGGGAGGTCAATTACATCTATTTACATTAACATTTTGTTCAGTAGTGTTAATTCAGTAGAGCAAATCGCTATGAGCTGATGTAGAAACGCCAACCATTTGACTCAGTGCTTTCCAAGCCCTTTATGACAAATAAGCACTTTTGGCGAATCGTGCAATCAACTAATTAAATGTCATGTGTGAAAAGTGCTACTCAAGATTGAGCACGTTAAATCATACCAAGTCTACCTCGTTTACTGACAGAAGTGGATTCAATTGAGATAAACCTCAGCGGATAAGCATCACTAATTCACTAAAACGCATGCATTTACCTGTGCACTCGCAGGATCATGTAAGCTTTTTTAGGGAAGCAGTGAGATAACAACAGCTATGACTTCAAACTGCTGCTTGGGGTTATTAAACTAAAAAGCCAAATCTCGCCTCTGGATTTAAATTCTTACCTGATATGTTGGCTTTGGAGAGTTTGACTATTTGTTTTGCATTAAAATCCATCTAATATTGTCAAATCACCCTTGGTATCCTCTGGTATCAATGTCACCGAATCGTCACTGCAACCCGAGGAAACTCACGGTTCAGATTTTAATATTTATAACGATTTCTCCCTAAAGGGCGTTCAAAATCTGATCAGTGGAATCTTTCCGCCACTCCTTTCCATATTTATGGAGACAGTTGCAACCATAATGACTTTAGCAGAGCATTATACAAGAGGTGCATTTAATGGTCTGACCCTGAACAAATCTGTTTCCAAGCAACCACCACAGTTTCCTTACTCTGTAAAGTGATCTTCTCTCAATATTTGTTCATCTAATTATGGTTTAAATTTTCTAAGAACTTTTGATGCAGCCCTTTCTTTACCTTGCAAATGTAAGACATTATTTTCCGTGTCTATGTAGAGGTCAGCTACTCGTAAATTATTTTGTTAACTACCCCTTACAGGATTAAGGGTACCGATACCTGGACCACTGTGATTTGTTTCAAAACCCACGGTCTTAGGGCGATTTAGAAAAATTGGTACAAACAGACTAGTAGGAGCGACCTGCAAGTTGTCCCCATGTTTGAGTAAAACCACTACACCTACATGCAGACTACTATGACAATCCATTAGAAACCATTAAGCACGACTCTTCAGGAGGCCTCCCATAGGCATGGCCCAGTAAAGCAACACTAGATTAATCATTATAAGCTTTGTCAAGGCTACCAAAAATTGTCTAGTACTATTCAGACAGCACTGGGCACCGGCGATCTTGCTAAACCCAAGCTTATCCGACTGCTTTATTTCTAGCTATAAACTTGCACCAAAATAATGCCTTCATCTCCGTTCTTCAATTGCCTGCAAATTGTGAAAAAATGAGCACACCTTCACCTGACAATGTAGCTATACATGGAAAAGTTAAATCAAATGGAAAGTAATTTATTTCGTAATGCAAAATCAACTGTTTTTTTTTCAGAAACCCATCCATTTATTTTAGTACACCGCTATCAAAATTGCATCAAATTGTGACGTTTTTTCCTTATAAACCAAGTTTTTCGCTACATTATTAGGTTTATGCGGCGATTTTTACTAAAAATCTACAATATCGTCTTATCTTCTTCCATGAAGAAAAACCGATGTGTACCTCTAATTTTAACTCAGTCAAGCATTAACCCAGACTTAGTTGGCAAAAGTCGGATAATCTTATCTCTTGACACTCGGATAAAACAGCTTCGCAAACGTGACGACTGGATACTTATTTGGGTAGAGGAACTGAAAACGTATTCTGTGCCAAAGCATTCCGAAATGGAGACCACACGAGCAGTTAAAATTGTTTAAGGAATACGATGTTAAATCAATGAGGTTTCAACTCAAGAATCCCAAACATTTTTTTAGAATAATGAAGGCTCCCCTTCCAAGCAAAGGATCTCAATACTGTGCCAAATTTCACTAAAGTTACCACTGCAGATTGGTGATATCACTTCAATATTTATTGATGGTATTCATAGGCAAAAGTTCCCATGTTACTGATTCAGGCGTACCATTTATGTGCATTTGAATTTTGCAAATTAAAATCTTGAGGTGGCATATTGACGAGATATGGTTTCATTATAATTAGACAGAGTGAATCAAGTTTCCAGACCCTTGCTATAGGCCATATAAGGAAACTACACAAGTTACCTAAATGGCAATAACTTTGATTATTAGTAAAAACATAGTTGAAAATAATAACTTAGAGCTTTATAATTCAAGGTTGAGTTATGCAATGAAACTCAAGGAAACAACAACAAACTTAATTTGTATTCAACGTAATAATAATAAAATGGGGAAACAGCCAAAACACACAACGACTCAAACCTAAAGGCACATATCCACTTGCAAAATCCAATCTGAATTACTAATCACTGTTTAAGTAGTATAATTCTTCTGAAATGGGGACAAATACAAGCTAAACCATTTCAGGTGCTTAGAAACGTAGTATAGGTGTTTTGTAAAGCGAGCACCACATTGACAATTAATCCTTACTAGAGCATTTATATTTACCATTTTTTATTTAAAATTCCACGAATATGTCTAATTTAGGAGACAAAAGTGATGCCGTATCATCTTAAAACGTAAGCCAGGTAACCGGTAACGAATTAATACAAACTCGCGAAATCGTAAATGGTTAAAATTGAGGACACTCATTTTATATGAAGATTTACCTTCACCGAAAAAAAAATTATAAGTTATACGAACTCGCTGGTGAATCAATTAAAAACTTGGACGGTTTTCCAGACACCTCTAATGAACTGAAGCAAAATTGGAATATCCCAATACATTTGTGCAATCTTTTCAGTACGAATCTAATATATACCATAAGGTCAGTTGCAATTTACCAATGGATAGGAATGTTCATTTTTAAGTGGATAGCTGCAGTGGAGTTCACTTCAAGACAGCAAATACCAATTGCAAGATGACGAGACGTCTGTACCAGACCTTTTTTTAAGTCGAGTGTGTCCATATTTCGGGTGACCTGATAATTTGGCCAAGAGCCGAACCATTGAGAATCCACAAGCAGTGATTCAAGGGGATGAGGATTTATGACAAGGGAATTTACTGTTAACTGATTAGTGGGTCAGGCTTTGTGCGAGCATGGGCATCTGCCCAGCAGTATCTAATTTGTCACCACCTCATAGCTCTGTGCCGTTAAATATTCTAGACTTTTTAAAATACCAATTCAGTATTAGGCTATTAACGATTTTATTTTGGGAAACACATTGAAAAGCGCAGTTTGTTGGTTTCTCAGTACCTCCCATAAGTTCTGTTCGCAAATTACCTCATTTAAATTGAAGGAAATTTAAGAAGCATTTTAAAACCTCCAGTGGTTTTACACATTACTTTCGAGTTGTAATTCACTCAAATGAATCGAATTTCGCTTTGCCGAACAGAAGCGGCTAAAATCATTTGCCTTGATGAAAAACGGCTTGTGTGAATGTAGGAAGTTGTTTGCAAAAAATTGTCTAAGAAATTCACAAGTGGAAATTTCCCTCTCCACGAAAATGGAGTTAAACGACGAACTTCTTGAAGCGGCACTTAAAAAGAGTACTGCGTTATCAATTGCGTTAGAATTGCCAATTAAACTTCGTTCAAGCCTTAAAATCATTAATCTTTATCTCCAAAAGTTGGGAAACTGAGTGAATGTCTCTAGCCGCTTCGTCAGCTCGTGGGTTTCCTTTCTTGAACTGTTTATGGAAAACAATGTGCCACGAACTATTGTTGGGTCGTACTCCCATGTTAGCACGGTTTCATTCATGCAAGCTTCCATTTTTTTATTCTCAAAACAAAGTTTGTTTGGTTTAATGCATCAAGGTGGAAAAACAATGTCCTTTCCATAAGACGCTGCAAAATGCACCTTTACAATTCGTTCAATTACGGCATATACAGATGCGATTCGCGTCCCAGTAAGGACGGACGTCTGCTATCAAAATTTTACTTGGTTAAATGGGCAGTCTTTCACGGAAATCATTTTGAACTCTGATCAAACTTTGAAATGATGCTATAAGTGATTACTGGCACCGTTTTAATAATTGCCCTTTAACTTTTCCATGTTAGGTTAACGGACTAGTCCGTTTATAGGATATGAACAAACTCATCTTCAAAGCACCAGCTCATAGGCCTCTTATGTGACAACTACTAATCATTGCGTGGCCTTGGGGTGCCTTTAAACTGTGCTCAATATCATTGGAATATAGAGAAGAGAGAGTATCCTCATCACCTGCTCAGCGCGACGTTAACTAGGTAGTCTGGAAGGAGTAGTTACTATCATGACCTCAGTCTCACAGCAAGCCTGGCAAACCTAGTTGTTAGTCTGCCCCGTAGTCAGTCAAATAGAATATAATTTGAATAGCTAAACGAATGAAAACTAAACGATGACGTTTTAGTCACCTGGTCGACGTATACTCAGCATCACGAAGCCATGCAACTTTCCGGGTTCACGAAATGTCTGGCCACATCAACTTAACCGTCACTAGACTTTATCGACAAATTTGATCACTTTATAGGCCTCAGGCTAAGAACAGACCTTGGCCTGTCTCATTCATCAACTATAAGGTCACAAAAGGGGGAAAACATTGATTCTGTTGTCTCAAACCTTCTTCTTCTGGAGAGACGAAGGAACAGTCTGCCGCTCACACAAAATGACTGTGCGTATAAATTGGATCATTAAATTAACCTGGTCCATGGGCAAGACAAGGCAACGAGGGAGTACTCAAGAAGTTACCTTGCTCCCGAATTTCCTCATATCTCGTAAAAAAGATAGAATTTGTTATGCTGTCGCTGTCAATGCAATTTCAAAATGACCAAAGGTTGGTGATGTACAACAGGCCTCTTGTAAAGCCACCCTTATTACACTCCAAGCTTGAAAGTCTTGTGCTGAGAGATATATCAAGCACATACAATGGATTGACAAAGCAGTGGAAACACATAGCATTTTGGCATCATAACCCGGGAACATGTTCTAAACAATGATAATTTGAAACAATTTAAAATTTAATATTCATTTAAAAGAGTGGTCAGAATCTCATCAAAATGGCAGACCTCTTGGACTTTCAAAGAGACCAAATTGACGGTGCGCTAGTGCAACAGAAACTGCCCACCCCGAATTGGTCCTCCAAAATATGTTTAAAACAGGGATGACCGGGATTTTCCGTTTTCAGTTACATTAGTGCGAGTTTCACTTGTTCTGATCTTAAGGAAGCGAAAATGCATTCGAGCATCTCTCCAGGGCTACACAACTTATCATTAGAGATTTTTCATAAAATGTCTCCTTTTGGAGTAAATTACTGATTTCGCTCCAATAGATGAGTTTAATACTAGAATAAAATCACAAAATTCAGAACTTTTTTGAAAATTTCAAGTTAATTGCACTGATTTGATAGACATCATGATTAACTATAGTTAAAGTTCCGAGAAGTGAAGTCTACTCCGAGGGATGATGCAAAAACGAAGCTGAAAGAAACTGAATTGAACCCGAGGCACCCTTTCAAGCGCAAATAGGGTCCTAGAGTGAAACGTATTAGCTGGACTTGAAACCCACGTCTAGCCAAATACCTCGATTGTATCCACTTGGAGTTGTACTGGAAGACATTTCTGTGCCACAATATCGATGATGTATTTATCAAGTATTAACAACCGTGTTTGATTGGCTCAATTTGATGCATCCTGTTTTTCATCATTCAGTTAATTTCTGAGTATATGACAGTTATATTTCATGTCCATTTAAAAGGTTACTAAAATACGTCGGTTTAAATCGTACACAACCTGTTTCCGAAGTAATTTATCACATGCAATCTGAAATCCTTCATTTCAAATATAATGCATTTCTCGTTAACGACATTTAGAAAAATTTGAAAAAATGGATGGCGACACTAAAGACTTATCTAAAATGTTTTCACGTGCATTGATATCAAAAACTGTAAAAGGCTGCCTTAAGTGAATATCATTTTACAGAACTTCTAAATACGTTCCAAGTAAGAGAAGACCGAGAATGAACGTAGTAACTTGTATTAGAAGAAAGGTCCAACACGTTACGGAGGATGTCTTGCATGCACGCCGTCGTACGAAGTTGTGTACAATAATTATCGTGCGGGGGCTCAAATTGTGACTAAGCGTTCTGTGATCGGTTCATTCGTGTCCTTGTCTTTACATCAGCGAAACGCGTAAACACTACATAGGCCCCCCTTTGAAACCGTAGTCATCTTTGATGACGGAGGGCTGTTACCTAGTAAAGATGGTAGTTGCAAAATGTTTTTGAAAATGTACGTGGCGTCCGCTTCGGGTGGACTTGGGCTTGACGTGGAACGAGCAGGGGTCAGGTTTAGAGATTCAGGAATATCGTCAGTCGTTGGATGAGGGGGTTGGTAGTGGAGGGTGTGGAATCGGATTTGACGGTTTCTTGGTTCTGGGAAAATTTGCCATTAGTATTTTAATAGTCGTCCATGAAGGCGGCCTTGAGTCTGTCTATGCTTACAACCTCTTCCTTCCCATTGAGTAAAATATTAATGGTTTTCTCCGCACGTTTGATCACCTTGAATGGCCCATCGTAAGGAGATTGCAGTGGCTTTCTAACCTTATCGCAACGTGGAAACACGTGGGTACAGGTCTTCAGCCCTGGATCCAGGTAAAATGGCGTAGTCTGGAAACATGTTGGGGGTGGTCGTAACTGTTGCATATGTTGGCGGAGACGGTTGAGGAGGTTTGTAGTATCCAAACGTACAGAGTGTGGGGAAGGAGAGACTAGTTCTCCCGGCAACGGCAGTGCGATTCCATAGACTAACTCCCCGTCTTGATAATTGCCCTTATCTCTAGTAAGGCCAGAGGAAGATGATCGACCCAGTCGGAAGAACTGCCGCGGGCCATGAGCGCAGCTTTGAGTTGCCTATGTAGACGTTCGACCAGGCCGTTGGAAGCTGGGTGGTATGCCGTTGTCCGATGACGTTCGCACCCGAGGAAACGCAGTGTTGACTGAAATAGCGACGATTCGAACTGTGCTCCGCGGTCAGTAGTTACTATCCTTGGGGCGCCGAATTTGGCAACCCAGTGTAGCAAGAAAGCTCGGACCACCTCCTCGGCGGAAATATCCTTCAGAGGAATCGCTTCTGGCCAACGGGTGAACCGGTCAACGCAGGTCAACAAGTACGTGTAACCTTGCGATGGAGGTAGAGGTCCGACAAGATCCAAACGGACATGAGAAAACCTCCCTTCGGGCAGCTCGTGGGCTCCGACGGGAGCTTTATTGTGACGATGTATTTCTGCACACTGACAATAAGTGCAAGAACGCACCCAGTTGCTGATATCTTTCTTCATCCCTGGCCATGAATAACGGTCTGTGATAAGTTTAATGAAAGCTCGTACTCCAGGGTGGAAAAGTGAGTGCATCGACTCGAAAACCTGTCTTTGAGGGGATGCCGGAACGATGGGACGTTTTATACAGGTGGAGACGTCACAAAGTATTGTCGCTCCTGAGGCGTCTAGTGGTGTATCCTCTATATTGGTTTCTGGACCACGTTTGCGTAGACCACATCGCTCTTGTTCTGGAAGGCTTGACTTGGATGTTGTTGACTTGTACCCTGGAAAGAGCGTCTGCTACTACGTGTTTGCATCCACTGATATGTTGGAAATGAAGGTCGAATTGTGCGAGATAATCTAGTTGCCGTATTTCACGATCGGTATACCTGCTGGCATGGTGTTGGTTAGCTGCTATCAGTGGTTTGTGGTCAGTAAAGATAGTAACCATCTGACTTTCCACGAAATGCCGGAAATGTTTTACAGCCAAGAAACACGCCAGCAGTTCTTTGCCAAAGGTCGAGTAGCGTCTTTCCGCAGGTTGCAATGTCTTGGAGAAAAAGCATAGCGGTTACAGTTGCCCGTTGGTTAATTGATGTAGAGCGGCTCCCACAGCGACATTTGAGGCGTCTACCATGAGAGCAAGATCTGCCGTGAGATCCGGATAAGCGATACTTACGCTTCGAGGTAGGCGGTCCTTCAGCTCCGTGAAAGCTGCCGTTTGTTCCGTTGACAGCTCAATCGAGCCGTTGTCGCCGGCGATAAGATTGACCAGAGGTAGCGCTATGCTCGCACAGTCTGATATGAAGCGGCGGTAAAAGTTTACCATGCACAGAAAGCGTTTGAGCTGGCGCTTGGATGTTGGCTTTGGGAACTGCTGGATGGCCTTGATCTTGTCCGGGAGAGGAAGTACTCCTTGGGAGTTAATGAGATGGCCCAGAAAAGTAACCTCTGTTTGCCCGAGACGGCACTTTGCGGCGCTAATGACAATGCCGTTTTCGTCTAGTCTTTGGAGGACGATCGTCAGGTGTTGTTGGTGTTCTTCTGGTGAAGTGCTGGCGATAAGGAGGTCGTCGAGGTAGGCGCACACAAAATCTAAGCCATGTAGCACCGTGTCAATGAAGCGTTGGAATGTCTGAGCTGCGTTCCGGAGCCCGAAAGGCATACACAGAAATTCAAAAAGTCCGAACGGGGTAGTAATGGCTGTTTTCTGCACGTCTTCTGGAGCCACGGGAATCTGGTGGTAGGCTTTCACTAAGTCAATCGTGGAGAAAATCCGCTTACCGTGTAGGAAAGACACGCAATCTTGGATGTGTGGAAGTGGGTATCGATCGGGTAAGGTAGCAGCATTTAGGACTCGGTAATCGTTACAGAGTCGCCAATCACCAGCACTGGCTTGGGGACGAGGTGCAGGGGTGATGCCCATTCGTTTTGCTCCGATCGTCTGATGATACCGAGTTGCATCATATGTTCAAACTCAGCAACTGCCAGCTTTCGCTTCTCCAAGGAAAGTCTTCGAGATTTGGCAGTGCAAGGTGGGACTGTAGTTTTGATGTAATGCACCACCTTGTGCTTAGGAGAGGCCTTGGTGTTAACAGGCTTGGTAAGGTTTGGAAATTTTCGTAGGATCGAGAGGTAGGGCTCAGGGAATGAAGCTGAGATTGCAGAGAGTCGATATACAGAGCAATTCCTTGTTTTGCAAATAGCGGACAAACAGATGGTGTTGTCTACAAGACGGCATTTACGTACATTAGGGCATAGGTTGTATCCATGCAGAAAATAAGCGCCCAAGATTGAATGCGCAACATCCGCGATTACGAAAACCCACGGAAAAATTACACTTAAACCCAGATCAAGTTCCAGGAAACGCTGTCCATAGGCCCCGATTGCAGAGTAATTCACAGCTTGCAGCTTTAGATGGTGGTTGGGGTGGAGGCGGTCTGCAGGAGTGAGAGGTATAATGCTGATCTCCGCAGCGGAGTCAGTCATAAACAGCATTGTGCTACTACGGTCCGGAATGAAGAGAATGCGGCTCGGCTGAGGGAGTCCAGAACTTGCAGCCGTAATTAAATTCTGGTCTGGAAGTTTCCCTAAAACTTGCACATCGGGTTGCACTTCCTGGTTGAGGTGCCGAAGTTGACAAAGTATTCTACTACTGGACTACGAAAGAGATGTGTCATTTGGATTGACAAGGCCCTGCCGCAACGTGCGCACAGCCTTGGTGCAACTGTGTGTGGTACAAGAAACACTCAAGTAGCTGGTTACTTACGTCTTCCCTTAGAAGCTTTATCGATACATTGCATTTTTGATGGTCATAAATATTAGGTTGTACCTTTCGTCCTTTAAAAATGGTTTTGAGTAATTATAAAGACTAAGTACATACGTGTTTTGTGATGTACTTTAGGGAAGATAAAAAAGCGAGGAATTGGGAGAAGTTGCCATTGAACAAAAAGACTATATGAATAGAGTGGCTGTATTGGGTATTTATGTAGACCTTATCTTGCTTTGGTAGTTTTGGGCTTAAACCGTTCATATGCAGAATTGCGTGCTCGAACCTCTTAGAGAAACAGGGAATTTCACTGACCACAAAACGAAGATGAACTTCAATTTGATTATATAATGAAAACTGACTTCAAAAATGCTTAACAGGCTTTATCAAACCATAGAGTTTTCTCAATTTATTATTTTGATATGTTTCACACTTACGCCTCAAGTTTCAACCATGTTTTGAACAAATTCGCCGTTTAGTGGTGCTCATAAACCAGTATATTTGTCGCCTTTAAATAATAAATTTATGTGCGAGATCTAGATAGGGGATATTAAACATGAATTTTTGACCAAAACCAAAAGAATTGACAGCAGCTAATGCATTTTTAAGTCAACAATTAGAATGAAGAAATTCATCAATTATCAAGAGTAACTAACGAAAAGCAACATTTGGTCCTTCGTTTCATTTATTAAGTTAATACTCCTCTTCAGCTAATGTCAAACATTAAACAACCCATCCACTTTGCAGCCTGTCATGCTGCATCTTATTCAGTTTGGTCAGCTGCAGGAGAGGAGTTTGAAATCCTATTTGTGTGTGAGATTGTGTGCGTATCTCTCAAAAGGACTTTTCGGGACACTGGGGTACGATCACCAGGAACTTTTACTAGAGGAAGGTGTATTAGCGATCCTTAATGGTTGCTGCTTATCTTACTTTGCTAGACCTGTTCGATGCCTTTCTACGAATTCAAGTGTAAGAGGACCCCTGTTGGTTATAAAATATAAATATTTATAAGAACATGTCGAATTTGCTCTCTGGTGTCGAAGTAACCACATAGGGTTTTCGACATTATAGACACAAAGCGAGCAAGGTTCCCTAGCAAAGTGGCGTCATTAATGATATGATTATCGATAGGAAAATTGGAAAAGCCTCTAGAGCTCACGGACAGCTCAGAAAAGATACATATCGTTTATTCTTTGCCCAATGGAAACAATTGATCTTTAAATTTAGTGCTACTATCCGCCGACAAGATCTACAAAAAGAAAGGCAATTTAAAGAAATTCCAACTCAGTCAAAAATTTCTAAGGTCACATTTATTGTTTAAGATGGGATCAAATAGTTAAGAGATAATGGAACGTCGCGGGTAAAAGTCTGTGCCAAGGAACCTTAGGAGTTTTCTTTAAATTCATAAGTTAAAATGATATGATTTACTGTATATAACACTAAATTTAACATTATTTAATAAACAAGTATAACATTTTGAACATGCAGCAAATTGCCTACTTGGCAAAGGTAGCAGAAAAAATTACATTTATTAAATAGAAACCCATTTGCAAATTATTTCATTCGCAGTGAACAATTTATTTCCAAAGCTCATAGTCGACAGTACTTTTCCATTTTAAGTGCACTGCACTTCTTACCAAGGGAACTGGGTTTTGAATCTGTAGTGTTTTCCATGGTGTCATGCTCACATGATCAGTTGCACGATTCCAATGCGGAGGTCACGTTCAGCCCCCGAGGTCAGATAAAGAGGTTTGCATGTGCCTGATATTTAATGGCTAGCAGTAATTCTGAAAATTACTTTCTAAATGATAATTTCTCGCTTTTTTAATCCACATAAACTCAAAATGGATTATGCAGGTTTCATTTGATCACAGGGAATATTCATGAAGCTTTAGTCTACCAGTACTACAAAGAATCATTTAAACCGGAAAATGAATTAAAACTAGCCACGATCGAGTTGTTACACAACGTAAAACTATCCTTATTTAGATATTCACGCATCTCTCACAACAAAACCAGTTGAACTGTATGGTTTTGATAGTTATGTTGAAGGTTTTGCATTTCCAATGTTGCAAAAATATTAAGTACTTAATCATGTTCAAAGTATCCTAAAGATATGTGGAATTGTTTTGGTCCGTTTTCTTGAATCATTTGTTTGCCTCTGCTGATAAAACCGAATTTCAGTTATCAAATATATTTTCTTTTGCAGGATTAATTATACATAAATTCAGATGAGACTGATGTGCAATATCTTTGATTTTCGAAACGAACGCTTGTTGTTTTGCAGACCATTGTTAAAATCTCCTAAAATAAAATTTCCAGAGTTGTTTCTTACTCATATGAAGAATCCTTGAAACGAGATAAATGGAAGATTATGTTTTTAGAGCGAATGCGTTTGCTATCCACTACATGCATAGTAAATGCCTTTTGTAACAATGCTAGAATATCAACCAGCAGTTCGTCAAACTTAAAAATTTAAATAAGTTAAGACATCTTTCACAGATAAAGTTAATCGCAAATGATTCTATTTTACATGGCCTCTGTACATTAATTTAGGCATGAATGTTAGAACTAATTTTGCCTAGCAAATCTATAAATGAAATAGCTACTTCCGTTTCCCTGTTATTGGACTTTTTCTGTGAAGCTAAATAGAACAATTGCGTATAAGTGACTGATTATAATGTAATGTCAATAAACTTCAAGCGAATTCCAATTCATCCTTATGAGGTCCCACTTCTAGTAGGATATCACAGATCTTCTTGTTTAAAAGAGTTCTTGAAGTAGTTTCCGTCTTGCGATGGCCTCAATGACTCTTAATGCTCTACGAGTTCCTTCTTCAAGTCGCTCTGGCCCCATCTGAGGGACATGAACTTGATTGTGATTACATTGCCTAATTAGATAGACCGTGGACAAATGGCTTCGATTTTGTCGTCGAATCGGTCAGTCATTCCAATGGTGGAAAGATTGGCTTTTACCAAGTACCTATGATTTCTTCATTGAGCTGATGAAGAGCGGTATTAATGTAGCTTGTGCCTACAAAAAGCAACCTAGGCCCCATTTTCATAATTAAGTTTTCTAATGCCACAGAAAAAGATCAGTGCATTCAACTGAAACTGGCTACACTAAGATCCAACGGACAAATAGGGTTCGTCTCCTTTCATTCTGACTTTGACCTCGTTTTGGAGAAAATGAACATCGGTAACAGGAGATTTAGCAATTTGCATTAACCAAAGGCCTAAAAAATCCGGGTAATGGGATTCTTTTTTGGCGATATCCCTTGATTAGAAATGAGTCACGACTTCTTTTAATGATAGAAAGTTACAAATCCATTTCAGTTCCATTCCAATAATCACCGTGCAATACGGAAATCTGGGTAAATTCTTTTGTCTGACGAATTGAGTCAAACAATTCTTTTTTAACTGATTCGATCGAATTCCAGGTTCGCCTAGCAAGCCCCAGAATGAATCTGTTGAGAGTCAAAGGCGATACCCTTTCGGACCTCTAGCAAAGGACTTACAATGGGATGATGGTAATGCAGGAACTTGTTGGAAAGAAGAGAAAAATTCTACTTAAATGCCTTTTTACTTTATCTTGATGGAAGATGAACAAAGAGCTCTTTAGTCAAGCGAAAATTTGTCCCCACCGATTGCTAGCATAGCTCCTTAAAGGACTAAGAGTTTTGACAATACAATTCGATATAAATGTCCTACATCTTCGTCCATAAAATAACCATTTATATTGTTGAAACTACAGTGACTGCCATTTTCATCTAGACTATCCATTTACATTTATCCATCTACCATCCATTCCCCTCGTTATCACCAAGTTAGGGGGATTGTGGAGTGGATACTCCAACAGAGGTTGTAAAGACACCTTTGACACGTTTGGAAAAAATCAACAAAAATTTACTTCGTTAAATTATTTTAAGAAGCCTGAAGTGTCTCCACAGTGAATAATAGCAAAGAGTAGTTAAGGTTGAAGTTTCTATGGATAAACGATTGCCAACAGGCCACCACACTGAGGTATTATGAAACCTGTAGATTTGTGGATTCGTTAAATCCAAATTTCATTGTCGCCTCACAAGTCCGTGAGATTGCAATCAGCTTTCTAGGAATTTAAGCATGATATAACTTTACGATAGTCAATAAAAATTTACATATCTATATTTAAAAGACTGCCAGGGTCTACGTGCAATGTGGTCACCAGAATACCTCAACCGATTGGTTAAATTCGGAATGAAAGTGACTTGTTAACATATGCATAAAAAATTGCTGTTGAAGACGATTATATATCAAGAAAGCCTGTTGTGAACTGGCTTTTTTACCTATTGAAAACATAATAATCCTGTAACCATTATAATTGTTTGCCATTCTGGGAAAACATAGTAAATCATTTTTCCATGAATAATATATTTGCAGTTGTCCTAAAAGTGTTCAAGCATAGAACTTTTCATGTTTTAATCAAATCAAAGTAACCAAAAATGCTGCCAAAGACCGTCTTCGGAACTAAAGTCCAACTCTTAAGAATTCCTCCTACCTGAAAGACCATTACAACGGGAACCAGGGCACATAAATCCGTTTATTTCATCTGCTACGATGACTAAGAAGAACAGAGATTCAATGCCATTGCATTTTAGAATTAATGAGTGAGTCGTGCTCTTTTTGTTTTCATTTTTCGCTATTTGGTCAGCACGAAACACAAATTGAGACATCGGAACTCGCAGTTTTACCTCTTATAATGCATGATGAGTTAAAGCGTGGAAATCGTTTTGCACTCAGTAGCTTATAAAATCCTATTAATTATTTCAGTTTTGCCTTAATTCGGTACGTTGACAAATGCAAATGCCAAAAAATGGTATACATATTTTTTACTGTTTTTTGCTCTAGTAAAACCACTGCTATTTAGACAGTAAGACAACATCATCTGCACTGGCTGTGGTCTTAAATATGAAGCCTGGGAGCAGGAGTTGATAAAGTCAATGTAGATCGTGTTTACGTATTTTCGCTAATATTAATTCATCATTTTAGTTTATGTGGCAGTCGCGGCTTTTCTCGATCAGATAGCATGATAGCTATTTACACTTAACAAATTTTTTTGAAAAAAATAAGTTAAAGTGCATCTTTTAGACCTGATTTTACAATCTTAAATTTCGTCTCCTAATAGCTCGCACACTTTTTTGTATATATAACAGTTAAGCAAAGTAAATGGTGTAACACTTTTATGCATGCTTTTCATGTTAATATCAGCAAAGTCTCATGAGCGTTAGTATAATAATACACCTGTATGCTGGCCATGTTAATCGCTTCTTTCATTCTCATGGAGAATTGTTTCCGCAGTTTATAAATTTCCTTATAACATTTACAACAGGATCACTTTTTTCTCTAAAAATGTAGAGCTTTTAATGGTCTAAATGTGAATTATATTCACTTCAAACAATATCTCCTTCAAAAACAAGTGGATAAAATTCAGAAATCAAATTGAAAGTATGAGATAATGATAATTGGTGGAGTAAGTGTTCCGATGATGTATGGAGTGCAAAACTGTCAAGTATGATATCTTCATCATTTTAATATGAAGCCAGACACTTTTTCTTATTAAAGATAAACTGTTCAATCTTAGGAATCTTAGAGCAACCGCTTACCAGGGAATAACTTACTTCTATTTATTAAAACCAGATTATATTCTACAAATTTGAAACTCCTCCTGATAAATGTAGTGAAAGTGAGCTTGGCAGGTTCTGACACAATAGATGTCAAAACTATGTCACTATGTCTAAAATCACGATTTTTGTTTAACTTTTATTCAAAGCTTGATGGTCTATTATATGCAAAGCCAAGATATTAGACGAAGGCAGTTTAAAATCTCAGTAGGCTTAATTAAACTTTCAGAGTTGCGACGGAACACTGACGCACGTTATCAAAGACAAGTGTGAATTGGTGACATTCGATAGAGGTGCAGAAGCACATAAACAGCTTTAATAATAAATAATAAAGTAAGATTTGCACATTAAAGAATGTGAAATTGAGAAGACTATTATTCTAAGCATGGACACTTAAAGTTTTATACTAATTATTTTATTTATGTCTGCATGCCAGATATAAATTGTAAATTATTTGGTATTAATCTATATAAAAGACGTTATAAGCGAAAATCATTCCTTTTTTCCAATAATAAGCATTCAATATTGTTAAATTAGGAATGGCATCATTGGTTACATTTCAAGTTGAATCCTGATTGTCGGGAAAGAAACCTAGATTCCAGCATTTTCATTTTCCGATAATACTTTGCATTATAATTGAATCGGAAGCATATGACAAATGCAGGTATCAACCCTTGAACAAATTATATAATTTTGAGTTTCCATATAGGAGGCATGCTTCGGAAAGCAAATGTACAAACATATGAACAGATAACATTGATTAAATTCATAGATTATGCTTGTGTTGGTATATCCATAATACCATATTAAGAGTGTATGCATTTCTTTTGGGCGTGAGCTTTAAAATGCTTGCAAATAAATGCATGGAATTGTAGCCCTCATTTTATTAATCACTTAAGAGCTTGGTTTTTACAATATATGTACTACTTTCTGAGCTGAAGCTCGATTTTCGGTTTTATTACTAAAAGCTGGTTTGCCTATAATATGCAAAAGCCAATATATTCGTCGCAGGTAATATAAGATAACATTAAGCTTAATTGTACTCTCAAGAGTGGGACGGAGCACTTGGATGCACGTTATTAATAAATTCAACATTAAAGAATTTACATTTAAAATTTAATTGGTAGATGTGTGAAAGCTAGCTGAATACATTAATATTGGCTCTCAAATACGTCTCTTTAGGAGCTTTAATAAACTAGTTAAATGATGAAGCAATGTATGCACTTTTAAGATAACGGAGCCTTTAAAACTGTATTAAATTGTAACGGTAAATATTTACTTAGGTTATCAGTTTCTCTACTGAGGATAACTTTTAATTCGTTGAATGCGAAAAAAGGCCTAATGAATATATTGCCATGATTGTTCAGTTTTACGGGTTTGATTGCGGCACTTGATTTCTCGAATGTCGCATTTGTATCACTACTTTTTGGTTGGTCCTACACATTCAAATAACAGAAATTTAATTTATGTTGTGGGGGACAAATATTTTATTTAGGTTATCAGCTTAGCTACTGAGGATAACTGTTGATTCGTTGAATGCGAAAAATCCTAACGAATATATTGACATGATTGTTCAGTATTTAATTAAGCTCTGATGGTTGGGGGAGGAATTAAGGTGATGCAAAAGTAAGCCGAATTGGAAGCCTAACACATGGTGTGTCAATTGCGAAATTTTGCAGTAAAACAAAATGTTGATCCCGTTGATTCCGGTGGCGAATGCATCATTTAAGTACTCTAACTTCCAACCTACATATTACTACGAAATTTCGCAAACGGCACTTGTTTTCTACGCACTGTTCATTGAAAAACGCTAGCGATTTATTTTAATTTCTTCATTGTATAGATTGCCTGAGAAATTTGATGTGAATTTAATCAAAAAATACATTGGGTTCTTTCTAAAACGCTTATAAAATGTGTTCAACAAAATAAAAATATATCCTAAATGCAGCTGAATTGTTGAATTTGTCCTGGATTCAGAAGTACTATATGACAATATGTAACCTCTACAAATATTCCTCAGTTTTCTATGCCTAAAGTGTGCAGTTTTTTAAAACTTGCATTGATGATAAGGCAGACTTTAATTTCTTCATATTGTGTATCCTATATTTTTTTCTGCAAAATAAGTTACTAAAGTTTTGGCAGCTTAAATGATGCATAACAGTCAATGGAATAAACAAACTGCAATAATGACCACTCTACACATCCTGAGTTAGGGATTCTTCAGAAGAGGCAGATCATCAACTACACGCCTTTAGCTTTGCTTCACACTGCATGAACATTACAACTGCACAGAGTAGCAACGAAATTAATGTATACTAGAATGTTTTCTAATAATGTATCAACATATTTTAAAGGACTCCAGTGTGCAAGAATGACTTGACCCCTACAAACCTCAGATTCATAATCTTAGCAATGCTACCCCTTATTGTAAACATTATCCTTTATTTTAAAAATCAGAGTTGATCATGTTATACCTCTTGATCACTCCTGCATGCACTTTTCCAGAGGGCTATCTATTGTCTCGTAGTGGGGGTTGCAAGACGTCTGGATCAATAACGAGCATTTGAGCCAGGTCCCGTCTAAGAGAGAGAAGAAGAGGTTTCCCTAGCCAATGTGCATTTTTAGTGTTTTAAAATGACTTCAGAGCACGCATAAGAATGTTTT